>LR753772.1:31688-97339 GCA_902729485.2 Mus minutoides
AGGCTGAGCAAGCCAGGGGAAGCAAGCCAGTAAAGAACATCCCTCCATGGCTTCTGCATCAGCTCCTGCTTGAGTTCCAGTCCTGACTTCCTTTGATGAACAGCAGTATGGAAATGTAAGCCGAATAAACCCTTTCCTCCCCAATTTGCTTCTTGGTCATGATGTTTGTGCAGGAATAGAAACCCTGACTAAGACAGTTAGCTAGAGCAGAACTCCTTAATTAGAACCATGACTTGGGTGTGAATGCCCTTGCCCTGGGAGTGTAAAGACCTCACACCTGGAACTAAGAATATAGCTGACCTTAGATAGAGCTGACTTTGTCTCAGTTGTTTTATTGCCCAGTTCCTGCCCTTCTTTATGTTTACATTCCTCTGTTTTGTGTTAGAGTCATTAAGCATCCGGTGATCTCATTCTACCTTGCCAATGTGTCACCTAACTTCCCTATTTTCTTCTGTATAAAAAGTCTGATGCCCAATTTGACAAATTACATTCAGATTCTACACACCCTCTCATGTGGTCTCTGTTTGTCACCCACTTTCACCGAACGCCTTCGCCCACTTGCTCCAGAGGATCCATTCCACGCTGACAGGGGATCTAAAAGGGTCTGCAGCAGTCTTATTGACAGTATCTTTTGCACTACAGAAGCTTTGCAATTTTATGAGGTCCCATTTGTTGATTTTTGATCTTACAGCACAGGCTATTGCTGTTCTGTTTAGGAATTTTACCCCTGTGCCCAAATCTTCAAGAGTTTTCCCAACTTTCTCCTCTATAAATTTCAGTGTCTCTGGTTTTATGTGGAGTTCTTTGATCCACTTAGACTTGAGCTTGGTACAAGGAGATAAGAATGGATCAATTCCCATTCTTCTATATGATGACCACCAGTTGTGCCAGCACCATTTGTTGAAAATGCTGTCTTTTTCCCCCTGGTTTTAGCTCCCAAAGTGACCATAGGTGTGTGGGTTCATTACTGGGTTTTCAATTCTATTCCATTGATCTACCGGTCTGTTGTTGTATCAGTACCATGCAGTTTTTATCATGATTGCTCTGTAATACAGCATGAGGTCAAGCATGTGATTCCACTAGAGGAACTTTTATTGTTGAGAACAGTTTTTGCTATCCTAGGTTTTTTGTTATTTCAGATGAATTTGCAAGTTGCCCTCTCTATCTCAGTGAAGAACTGGGTTGGAATTGTGATGGAGATTGCATTGAATCTGTAGATTGCTTTTGGCAGGATAGCCATTTTGACTACATTATTCCCGCCAAACTATGAGCATGGGAGATCTTTCCATCTTCTGAGATCTTCAATTTCTTTCCTCAGAGACTTGAAGTTCTTGTCATACAGATCTTTCACTTCCATAGTTAAAGTCAAATCAAGCTATTTTATGTTATTTGTGACTATTGTGAAGATTGTTGTTTCCCTTATTTCTTTCTTGTCCTGTTTATCTTTTGTGTAGAGAAGGCCACTGACTTGTTTGAGTTGATTTTATATCCAGCTACTGTACTGAAGCTGTTTATCAGGTTTAGGAGTTCTCTGATGGAATTTTTAGGGTCAATTATATATATACTTATCAAATTATGTGTAAATAGTGATATTTTGACTTCTTTCATTCCAATTCGTATCCCCTTGATCTCCTTTTGTTGTCAAATTGCTCTGGCTAGGACTTCAAGAACTATATTGAATAGATGGTGAGAAAGTGGGCAGCCTTGTCTAGTCCCTGATTTTAGTGGGATTGCTTCCATGTTCTCTCCATTTACGTTGATGTTGGCTACTGGTTTGCTGCATATTTCTTTTGTTATGTTTAGGAATGGGCCTTGAATTCCTGATCTTTCCATGACTTTTATCATGAAGGGGTGTTGGATTTTGTCAAAAGCTTTCTCAGCATCTAATGAGATGATCATGTGATTTTTGTCTTTGAATTTGTTTATATAGTGGATTACATTGACATATTTCTGTATATTAAACCATCCCTGCATCCTTGAGATGAAGCCTACTTGGTCATGGTGGATGATTTTTTTCAATGTGTTCTTGGATTCAGTTTGCGAGGATTTTATTGAGTATTTTTGCATTGATATTCATAAGGGAAATTGGTCTGAAGTTTTCTTTCTTTGTTGGATCTTTGTGAGGTTTTGGTATCAAAGTAATTGTGGCTTCATAGAATGAATTGGGTAGAGTACCTTCTGTTTCTATGTTGCGGAATAGTTTGAGGAGAGTTGGAACTAGGTCTTCTTTGAAGGTCTTATAGAACTCTGCACTAAACCCATCTGATCCTGGCCCTTTTTGTTTTGTTTTGTTTTTTTTTTGTTTGTTTGTTTGTTTGGGAGACTATTAATGACTGCTTCTATTTCTTTAGGAGAAAAGGGACTGTTAAGATTGTTAATCTGATCCTGATTTAACTTTGGTACTTGGTATCTGTACAGAAAGTTGTCCATTTCATCCAAGTTTTCCAGTTTTGTTGAGTATAGCCTTTTGTAGTAGGATCTGATGATGTTTTGGATTTCCTCAGGATCTGTTGTTATGTCTACTTTTTCATTTCTGATTTTGTTAATTAGGATAATGTCCTGGTGCCCTCTAGTTAGTCTGGGTAAGGGTTTATCTATCTTGTTGATTTTCTCACAGAACCAACTCTTGGTTTGGTTGATTCTTTGAATAGTTCTTTTTGTTTCTACTTGGTTGATTTCATCTTTGAGTGTGATTATTTCTTGCTGTCTACTCCTCTTGGGTGAATTTGCTTCCTTTTGTTCTAGAGCTTCTAGGTGTGCTGTCAGACTGCTAGTGTATGCTCTCTCTAGTTTCTTTTTGGATACACTCAGGGCTCTGAATTTTCCTCTTAGGACTGCTTTCATTGTTTCCCATAAGTTTGGGTATGTTGTGGTTTCATTTTCATTAAACTCTAAAAAGTCTTTAATTTCTTTCTTTATTTCTTCCTAGACCAAGGTGTCATTGAGTCGAGTGTTGTTCAGTCTCTACGTCAATATTGGC
Organism: Mus minutoides; assembly: GCA_902729485.2. Taxonomy (NCBI): domain Eukaryota; kingdom Metazoa; phylum Chordata; class Mammalia; order Rodentia; family Muridae; genus Mus; species Mus minutoides. The sequence goes on from LR753772.1 coordinate 34,669, forward strand.
TTTCTATTATTTATGTTGTTATTGAAGACCAGCATTAGTCCGTGGTGATCTGATAGGATGCATGGGATAATTTCAATATTTTGTATCTGTCTTAGGGTTTCTATTCCTGCACAAACATCATGACCAAGAAGCAAGTTGGGGAGGAAAGGGTTTATTTGGCTTACAGTTCCATATGGCTGTTTATCACCAAGAAAGTCAGGACTGGAAGGAACTCAAGCAGGTCAGAAAGCAGGAGCTGATGCAGAGGCCATGGAAGGATGTTCTTTACTGGCTTGCTTCCCCTGGCTTACTCAGCCTGCTCTTATAGAACCCAAGACTTCCAGCCCAGAGATGGTCCCATGCACAAGGGGCCCTTGATCACTAATTGAGAAAATGACTCACACCTAGATCTCATGGAGGCATTTCCCCAACTGAAGCTCCTTTCTCTGTGATAACCCAACTGTGTCAAGTTGACACAAAAACTAGCCAGTACAATTGACCCCTTGTCAACTTGACACACAAATACATCACTAGTAAGCCTCAACCCTTAGTTCTTATACATCCTCAAGATTTTAAATAACTTAAAATCCCACAGTCTTTACATACTAAAAGTTCCAGCATCTTTTAAAATTCAAAGTACTTTAAAATTCAAAGTCTCATAGCTGTGGGCTTCATTTAAAAACTTCTTTCAAGAGGGAAAAATATCAGGGCACGGTCACAATCAAAAGCAAAAATTAAACTCCAACTGTCCAATGTCTGGGATCCAACTCACAATCTTCTGGGCTCCTCCAAGGGCTTGAGTCACTTCTCCAGCCATGCCCTTTGTAGCACACACATTGTCCTCTAGGCTCCAGATGCCTGTACTCCATTGCTGCTGCTGTTCTTGGTGGTCATCTCATGGTACTGGCATCTCCAAAATGCTTCTGTAACTAGGCTTCAACACTAGCCTCTCATAGGCTCTCTTCATGGTGCCGAGCCTCAACTCCTTTGCATGACCCCTTCAGTCCTGGACCATCAATTGCAACTGAGGCTGCACCTTCACCAATGGCCTTCCATGGCCTCTCACAGTGCTTCCGTAGCCTCAGCTGCTCTGCAGGACTCCTTCATGCCTCTAAAACCAGTACCACCTAGGTAACTCTTACACATTACCAAGTCCAGTCAAAGCACAAAGTACAACCATGGCTATCTCTGGAACACAGGCTCTTTGTGCTTTCAGAAAACATCTCCCAGAAGATGTCACCTCAATGATGCTGGTCTCTTCTTAATCACCGCTAATTTCGTAGCTCCAGCTAACCAGCATCAATAGTCCCAGTAATGCCAAGTTTTTGCTTTAGTAGTTCTGGTATCTTGTTAATCACAGCTGATTCTTCAGCCCCAGCTAACCAGAACCACAGAATCTTCACAAAATAGCAATGGCCCTGAAAAGAGTCTTTAATTTTCCCTCTGAAATTTCATAAGCCAGGCCTCCATCTTCTGCACTGTTCTCAATATTATCTTCCAAGCTCCTACACAACATCTGACAAAGCTCTGAACACAGAATGGGTCTTCTAGCCCAAAGTTCCAAAGTCCTTCCACAGTCCTCCCCAAAACATGGTCAGGTTGTCACAGGAATACCCCACTCTACTGGTACCAATTTCTGTGTTAGTCAGGGCTTTTATTCCTGCAGAAACATCATGACCAAGAAGCAAGTTGGGGAGGAAAAGGTTTATTTGGCTTACAGTTCCATACTGCTGTTTATTACCAAGGAAGTCAGGACTGGAAGGAACTCAAGCAGGTCAGAAAGCAGGAGCTGATGCACAGGCCATGGAGGGATGTTCTTTACTGGCTTGCTTCCCCTGGTTTACTCAGCCTGCTCTTATAGAACCCAAGATTGCCAGCCCAGAGATGGTCCCATGCACAAGTGCCCCTTGATCACTAATTGAGAAAATGACTCACAGCTAGATCTCATGGAGGCATTTCCCCAACTGAAGCTCCTTTCTCTGTGATAACCCAGCTGTGTCAAGTTGACACAAAAACTAGCCAGTACAGTATCTGTTGAGGCCTGTTTTGTGACCTGTTGGGGTCCACTGCCTGCAGTGGATGGGGTTTCCCTGGAGGGATGGCCTGAAGCTGAAATGAGACTAAGGGACATGGGGAAAGAAACATCACCATGGCTTCATGGTTGCTGCTCAAAGTGAATGTTTAATGGAGGAGAAACACTTGGGGAAAAAAGGAAGGGAGGCCCCACCCCCAGTCTTCTGTGCAGGCGTTCTAGAGTTTGGTGGGAAGCCTGGAGTCTCATGAGATGTCCCAGGTTCGCGCTGGTGGGCTGGTCAGTGGGCTGGTCTTAGGTGGGCTGGTGGAGACAAGGTCCTGGGAGACCTGGAAGCTGGCTGTAGGGATACTGGGCTATTTCTTAGCCTAATTAACAAGACAATGGATGCCTGCTGGGGTGCGGCTTCTCAAGGCTTTGGTCATAGCACAAGCTATGCTGGTAGAGAAGGGGTACCACAGTGACCAATTGTATGGTCAATTATAGAGGAGGTACCATGAGGTGCTGAGAAGAAGGTATATCTTTTTGTTTTAGGAAAAAATGTTCTGTAGATATCTGTTAAATCCATTTGTTTCATAACTTCTGTTAGTGTCCACGTGTTTGTGTTTAGTTTCTATTTCCAAGATCTGTCCATTGGTGAGAGTGGGGTGTTGAAGTCTCCCACTATTATTGTGTGAGGTGTAATGTGTTCTTTGAGCTTTACTAAAGTTTCCTTAATGAATGTGGCTATCCTTGTATTTGGAGCATAGATATTTAGAATTGAGAGTTCATCTTGGTAGATTTTACCTTTGGTGAGTATGAAGTGCACCTCCTTGTCTTTTTTAATAACTTTGGGTTGGAAGTCAATTTTATTCAATATTAGAATGGCTAGTCCAGCTTGTTTCTTCAGACCATTTGCTTGAAAAATTGTTTTCTAGCCTTTTACTCAGATAATGTCTGTCTTTTTCCCTGAGATGGGTTTCCTGTAAGCAGCAAAATATTGGGTCCTGTTTGTGTAGCCAGTCTGTTAGTCTATGTCTTTTTATTGGAGAATTGAGTCCATTAATGTTAAGAAATCAAAGAACGGTAAGTGTTGCTTCCTGTCATTTTTGTTGTTAAAGTTGGGAATCTGTTCTTGTGGCTGTCTTCTTTTAGTTTTGTTAAAGGATTACTTTCTTGTTTTGTCTAGGGTGTAGTTTCCATCATTGTGTTGGTGTTTTCCTGTTATTATCCTTTGAAGGGCTGGGTTCGTGGAAAGATATTGTGTGAATTTGTCTTTGTCATGAAATACTTTGGTTTCTCCATCTATGGTAATTGAGAGTTTTGTTGGGTATAGTAGCCTGTGTTCTCTTAGTGTTTGTATAACATCTGTCCAGGATCTTCTGGCTTTCATAGTCTCAGGTTAGAAGTCTGGTGTAATTCTAATAGGCCTGCCTTTATATGTTACTTGACCTTTTTCCCTTACTGCTTTTAATATTCTGTCTTTATTTAGTGCATTTGTTGTTCTGATTTTTATGTGTTGGGAGGAATTTCTTTTCTGGTCCAGTTTATTTGGAGTTCTGTAGGCTTCTTGTATGTTCATGGGCACCTCTTTCTTTAGGTATGGGAGGTTTTCTTCTATAATTTTGTTGAAGATATTTGTTGGCCATTTAAGTTGAAAATGTTCATTCTCATCTATTCCTATTATACATAGGTTTGGTCTTCTCACTGTGTCTTGGATTTCTTGGATGTTTTGAGTTAGGATCTTTTTGCATTTTGCATTTTCTTTGATTGTTGTGTCCATGTTTCTTATGGAATCTTCTGCACTAGAGATTCTCTCTTCCATCTCTTGTATTCTGTTGCTGATGCTCACATTTATGGTTCCTGATTTCTTTCCTAGGGTTTCTATCTCCAGAATTGTCTCTCTTTGGATTTTCTTCATTGTTTCTACTTCCATTTTTAGATCTTGGATGGTTTTGTTAAATTCCATCACCTGTATTGTTGTGTTTTCCTGTAATTCTTTAAGGGATTTTTGTGTTACTTCTACCTGTTTAGCAGTGTTTTCCTGTAGTTCTTTAAGGGCTTCTACCTGTTTAGCAGTGTTCTCCTCTCATTCCTTGAGGTATTTTTGTATTTCCTCTTTAAGGGCTTCTCCTTATTTAGATGTATTCTCCTGTAATTCCTTGAGGGATTTTTGTACTTCCCCTATAAGGGCTTCTACCTGTTTCATAGTGTTTTTCTGTGTTTCTTTAAGTGAATTATTAATGCCCTTCTTAAAATCTTCTACCACCATCATGAGGTGCTTTTTGGGCATGTTGGGGTATCCAGGTCTTTTTGAGGTTGGCGTACAGGGTTCTTATGATAGTGAGTGATCTTGGTTTCTTTTAGTAAGATTCTTACTTTTGCCTTTCACCACCTGGAAATCTCTGATGTTAATGTTCAAGCTGTCTCTGGTTGGAGCTAGATCCTCCTGTGATTCTGGTAGCCTCTGTGAGCACTCCTGGGAGTCCAACTCTTACCTGCGTTCCAGTGGTCAGAGCACTCTCTGCAGGCAAGCTCTTCTCTTGCAGGTCATTTGTCCAACAGTCTGGAGCTCCACTTCCTGAGTTCTAGGGTCAGAACCCTCCCAGAAGGCTGATTCTCCTCTGACAAGGAATGTGCCCAGGGGTCTGGGTCTCAGCTCAGTCTCCTGGCTGAGGTTGAAGGCCCGATGGGACCCTGACCAAGAAGCTCTGTTGCTTCTATTGCCCATTTGCTTTCAGGTGGTCAGGAGATCCTAGGTGTAGTAGGGGTCCTGTGATACCAAGGTGATCAGGAGGACCTCAGAAGGAAGATGGTGGGGGTGGTCCTGGCTGGAAGAGATCCCAGCCTCCAGTTGGGAGGGGTTTCTTTGTCCCTGTACCTGCTGGCACAAGACCCTCCGAGATTCTTGAAGCTGATGCTGAGTTCCACTTACCCATGATCCCGAAGTGATCCAGAAGTTCTGCAGTGTGGAGAGAACTCTGGAGGCCTTAGCAGCCTCCACTGGGCTCAGAATGAAGATGGTGGGGTTGGCCCCAGCTGGAAGAGATCTCAGTCTCCAGTTGAGCCGGATTCCTTTGTCTCTGTTCCTGCAGGCGCAAGACCCTCCACGATTCTTTTTTTTTTTTCAGCTTTTATTCGATATTTTCTTCATTTACATTTCAAATGCTATCCCCCACCCCCTGCCCTGCTCCCCTACCAACCCACTCCCACTTTTTGGCCCTGGCATTCCTCTGTACTGGGGCATATAAAGTTTGCAAGACCAAGGGGTCTCTCTTCCCAATGATAGTTGACTAGGCCATCTTCTGCTACATATGCAGCTAGAGACACAAGCTCTGGGGGTACTGGTTAGTTCATATTGTTGTTCCACCTATAGAGTTGGAGACCCCTTCAGCTCTTTGGGTACTTACTCTAGCTCCTCCATTGGGAACCCTGTGTTCCATCCAATAACTGACTATGAGCATGCAGTTCTGTGTTTGCCAGGCACTGGCATAGCCTCACACGAGACAGCTATATATATATCAGGGCCCTTCTTGAAGCTGATGCTGCGTTCTACTCACCCGTGATCCTGAGGTGATCCCGAGGTCCTGCCATGTGGAGAGCACTCCGGAGGCCTTAGCAGCCTCTGCTGGGCTCAGAAGGAAGATGTCGGGACCATCTCAAAAATTTTAACCCAGAATATTTTCTGTCTAAAGAAAATACAGTGACTGAGTGGAGCAGGAACTGAAAGAAAGGCCATTCAGAGACTGACCCACCTATAAGTCCATTGTATCTGTAGACAATGAACCCAGACAGTATGGCTGATGCCAGGAAGCACTTTCTGACAGAAGCCTGGTATAGCTGTCCCCTGAGAGGCTCTGCAAGAGCCTGACCAATACAAATGATGATGCTTGAGGCCAACCATCGAACTGAGCAAGGGGATTCCAAGGGAAGAGTTAGGGGAAAGACTCAAGGAGTTGAAAGGGATTGCAACACCATAGGAAGAACAACAATATCAGCTAACTGGACCACCCAGAGCTCCCAGGGACTAAACCATCAACCAAAGAATACATGTGGAGGGATCTCATGGCTCCATCCAGAAATGTAGCAGAGGATCGCTTTATCTGGCATCATTGAGTCTCCATGCCCCAGCATAGAGGGATGTTTGGGCAGTCAGGTGGGAGTGACTGGGTAGGTGGGGGAGCACACTAATGAGGCAGATGGGAAGTGGGATAGGGGGCTTGCAGAGGGGAAATCAGGAAGGGGTACAACATTTGAAATAAAATAAATAAAAACCAATAAAATAAAACACATTAAAAAGAAATTTAGTGCGTCCTCAGAAAGTTGGACATAGTACTACTAGAGGATCCAGCAATACCACTTCTGGGCATACACCAAGAAGATGCTCCAACATGTATTAAGGACACAAGCTCCACTGTGTTCATAGTAGCCTTATTTATAATAACTAGAAGCTGGAAAGAACCCAGATGTCACTCAATAGGGGAATGGATACAGAAAATGTGGTACATTTACACAATGGAGTACTACACAGCTACTAAAAACAATGAATTTATGGTATGCACTCACTGATAATCAGATAATAGCCCAGAAGCTAGGGAGTAGAAGTGGGTGGTTTGGTGATCAGGGGTAGGGAGGATGGGGTAGGGGGTTTTCAGAGGGGAAACTAGGAAAGAGGATATCATTTGAAATGTAAACAAAGAAAATATCTAATCAAAAAGAAATAATTATTAATTATTAGCAATTAAAACTTGGTCCTTGGGCTGATGAAGTAGCTCAGTGGAGTACTTGCAAGGCATGAGACCGTGTGTTCAATCCCCAGTATCACAAAAATCAAATCAAACACTAAATTAAAATGCTCTGTGAGTACCATACTTTTGATGTGTGTGTGCTCACCATGCTGTGATTTGTGGATATAGGCTCGCTGCAAGGTAATTTATAATTTATATTACAGATTTTCTTAATCAAGGTGTATGGATTTGAGGTGGTTTTTAATTAGGTGGACCTCAGAAACCCTAAGCACACTCACCTTTTATTATACCTTTTTGGTTGCTTAAAGAAGCATTATCTCACACATGGGCTGCTGATACTCTTCAAGGGAATGCTATTCATGAACTGCTATAGAGCAGACTCTAAAGAAAGGTATAAAAAACAGAACCATTGTCTAAGCTCACTTATTTTTTAATTTGCAAATGCAATACTTTGCATAACTATTAAAACATTAACGATATAGTGTTACAGTATGGCACACAAAGTAAAAACAAGCTGCAGTACTCCTGAGCTTTCTGTTCTATGCATCACACAGATCTTATTGTAGAAAAGGGTTTCTCACTTAAGTGTAGTAAAACATATTGACTCTAGTGATCAAAATAACTTTTAATATCAATATTTTGTATATTTCAGTGAAAACCACAAGAGTTGGCAAACAGTAAAGATCACTGCACAGTTTACAGCAAAACTATTGTAATTTTGAGACTTTGAAAATGCTACAGAATAAATCAAAAGCTCCTGGGGAGGCCTGAGCATTGGTCCTTCTCAAATTCTCAGTTGAGTATTTTATAGTCCTGGGAATTATTCTGAAACTCTTCAAATGAACAATACTTAATTACACCATTCAAGCAGTGCCTGCATTCAAGTGCAATTTTATTTAATTTATTCTGACAAACTCACAATCCATTCATTCATTCATTATTCATTAAATATACATTTATAGAATGCCTGCTGACAGGTGAGTGCTTTATATAATGTTGACAATTTGTGATAAATGTTTGGGTTTTCTCCTCTAAGACCTTACAGACAGGAAAGTAAAATGATTCTACTTTTGGGGCTTCAATTATTGTTCAAATATTGTTGCATAAGTCATTATGAGAGAAAAGCAATCTCTTTTTAATTCTTTGTGGTTTTGAAATATTCAAATTTTTTTCTCTCTCAATGACTCTAAAGATTTTTTTCTTATACATTTCTTTGTTCATTTGATCCTTCAAACATTTAGCACATTTTCGTAATGCTCTCTAAACAACTAAGTTATAGTGAAGTGGAACCTTTACTCTGGTAATTCTATTCTCTTCAACTGATTGACCCTAAAATCCATTTAAGTACTAGGTAGACTTTAGATATCCTACTATAGCTATCTGGTAAACAGTATTCCAATTACATGCCAGATTCATAATTGTAAAGGAGCTTAGCTATGTTCTAAAGATCAATATACAAAAGTCAGTTGGATTTCTGTTTATGGGCAATAAATAATATAACAAGAAAATTAATAATGCAATTTACATGAAATAATATTAAAAGAATGAATTATACAAGTCTTAATTTAATAATAAATTACACAATTATATACATGGTGAAATAATAAACATTTTAGAATAAAGGAAGATACAAATAAATAAAAGAACACTGCATATTCAAGAATCCAAAGGTGGTGATTTAGGGACTGCCTTTAATCTAGAGCCAACTGAATTATTTGTAGAAATTAATATTTTCTGTTTCTAAAAAGAGTATGAAAATTCTAAATGCTCTCAGATAGTCAATCTTTAAAAACAACATAGTTTAAAATATCATATTTCTGTGTTTCAAATCATACTCTAAACCATAGTTGTTCAATCCAGAATGCACGAGACTCAGGCATCCCAGGTGGTTATATCTGAATTGCACCAGACATGGGAACGTTTCAATGTGGAGTTTCTCTTTTATCAAGTAAAGTGCACAGTTCTAGGTATAGATGACAATGGTGTATCATAATGTATCGCATAATAAACATGAGGGTGGCCTGAAGGAAAGCAATGTAAGGTGGGAAAAAATGTAGCAAAAAACGGGATAAGTGGTAAAAGTGGTGTGAACGTGTGGTGTGATGGGGTGTCATGTCAGCAGCATCATTGTCTTTACTGATAACGGAAGTGCCAAACATATGTACCTATCTGAGAGGAAGGAGCTTTCATCCATATAAAATGGTAGTTAGAAGGAGGTAGGAGACCCTCTTGTGTATGAGAAGGATGGGCAAAGATGTCTTTGAGAGTACTGAGGCAGAAATGGGGAATGTTCAGCCAAAGAGGTAAGTGTGGATATGTTGAGGGAAGGACAGGAAAATAATAAATGTGACGAGTTTTTAATGATAGAAGTTTGTAGGGATAGAGTTTAAGATGCAGGAAGAGATGATGTAGTCCTTGGTAAGTGGTGAGTTGAGGGAAAAAGTAATAAAAATTAATTGTAAAATGGGATCCCAGATTTACTATATTAGTCCTGCCATACATGAGCATGGATTTCCATATTCTGAGGTCTTCTTTGAATTCTTTCTTAAGAGAATTGAAGTTCTTATCATACAGATCTTTCACTACCTTAGCTTGAGTCACACCAAGGTATTTTATATTATTTGTGACTATTGTGAAGGGTGTTGTTTCCCTAATTTCTTTCTCAGCCTGTTTGTCCTTTGTGTAGAGGAAGGGCACTGATTTGTTTGAGTTAGTTTAATATCCAGCTACTGTTCTGAAGCTGTTTATCAGGTTTAGAAGTTCTCTGGTGGAATTTTGGGGGTCACTTATATATACTATCATACTTATATATACTATCATCTGCAAAGAGTGATATTTTGACTTCTTTCTTTCCAATTTCTAACACCTTGATTTCCTTTTGTTGTCGAATTGCTCTGGTTAGGACTTCAAGTACTATATTGAATAGGTAGGGAAAGAATGGGCAGCCTTGTCTAGTTCCTGATTTTAGTGAGATTGCTTCAAGTTTCTCTCCATTTAGTTTGATGTTGGCTACTGGTTTGCTGTATACTGCTTTTACTATGTTTAGATATGGGCTTTGAATTCCTGATCTTTCCAAGATTTTTATCATGAAGTGGTGTTGGATTTTGTTAAATGCTTTCTCGACATATAATTAAATGATCATGTTGTTGTTTTTTTTTTTTTTTTTTCATTTCAGTTTGTTTATATAGTGGATTATGCTGATGAATTCCTGTATATTGAACCATCCCTGCATCCCTGGGATGAAGCCTACTTGATCATGATGGTTAATCATTTTGATGTGTTCTAGGATCTGCTTGTGAAAATTTTATTGATTGTTTTTGCATATATATTCACAAGGGAAATTGGTCTGAACTACTTTTTCTTTGATGGGTCTTTGTGTAGTTTAGGTATCAGAGTAATTGTGGCTTCATAAAATGAATTTGGTAGAGTACCTTCTGTTTCCATTTTTGGAATAGTTTGAGAAGAGTTGGAATTAGATCTTCTTTGAAGGTCTGACAGAACTATGTACTAAACCCATCTTGTCCTGGACTTTTGTTGATTGGGAGACTATTAATGACTCTTCCTATTTCTTTAGGGAATATGGGAGTGTTCAGATAATTAATCTGATCCTGATTTAACTTTGGTACCTTGTATCTGTCTAGAAAATTGTCCATTTCATCCAGGTTTTATAGTTTTGTTGAGTATAGGCTCCAGCTACATATGTAACTGAGAATGGTCTAGTCAGTCATCAATGGGATGAGAGGCCCTTGGTTCTGTGAAGGCTCTATGCCCCAGTGTAGGAGAATGCCAGAGCCAGGAAGTGGGAGTGGATGGGTTGGTGAGCAGGGGGAAGGGGGGAGGGATAGAAGGTTATCAGAGGGGAAACCAGGAAAGGTAATAACTTTTGAAATGTAAATAAAGAAAATATCTAATTTAAAAATACAAAAAACAAAACAAAACAAAAAGCAAAAAACAAAATGTGGGATCCCAGAGTTTATTAGATTTAGTGATGAGCAGAGAGGTTTTGTCAAGAATTCATATGTGAATTGTGCCATTCAGGTTTTAGAGAGGTAAGCAACAGGTGCAAAGGTCAGTCTTGGGAAGTTTTTATTTATTTTGGAAGTGAAAGGATAGAAAATTTGTATAGAGAGGCTATCTTGGGGGCTAAGGACTATAGTAGAAAAGAGAATGTTTCCAGTTCAAAAAATTGAACCTGAACCTAAACTTTCATTTTTAAGAAAGTTGTGTTTGCTTATCTGAAATTTTAACATTGAGCAGTGTTCATCTGTTTTCAAGGAGTAAAATTCAGAAACTATTGAAAAGACCAGAAATTTAGTATAAGACTGAACCATATGTGAGCCTTATTTTGCCTACACATTCATACATATATTTATTAATAGTATATAGATTAGTTATGAAAGGATAATAATAAGCCATATATAATAATATTAATGAAAAATTTTCAAGTTGGGTCCTAATTTTGTCTTCTTGTTGCTGTTATAAAACACAGAAAAGCCAGGCAGTGGTGGCACACACCTTTAATCCTAGCACTTTGTAAACAGATGTAGGCAGATTTCTGAGTTCCAGGCCAGTCTGGTCTATAGAGTGAGTTTCCAGAACATCTGGTACTATACAGAGAAACCTTGTCTTGGAAAAGAAAACACACACACACACAGACACACACAGACACACACACACATTGACCAAGCAACATACATGGAAAAATATATTAATTAGCTTACAATTCAATTCCAGGTTACAGTTTATTGTTCTGGAAAAGTTAAGCCAGTGGGGATGTTAAGTAGGTAGTCACACCCACAGTCAATATTAGAGCTAATGCATATTTGTTTGTGCTTATCTAACATTTGCAAGTTTTACACTTTAGAGTCCTCCTCCAAGGAAGTAAGAATACTTACTTCCTTGTAAGTGTAGATATTCCCACTTTGACTGATGTAATTGGCATGCCAACAGGTGAACCTGATATTACTATTCCTCTTTGAGAATCTATCCCCAGGGGACTAAAGATTGCATAAAGTTGACAGTTAAAACGGAACACCACAAAGCCATTATTAAGTAAGATGATGGTCATTTATAAATGATAAATGTGATATTTAGCACTGTGATATTTGGACCTGGTAATAAACTAAGTAATTTAATAGCTGGTATCTATATAATGTATACATACATGACAAAGGAATATTTTTCCACTTAATAGAATCTCATGCAACTTGAATTTATTGCTTATTGTTGGATTTCCCACTTAATATCTTCACATTGTGCTTGACTATAAGTGACTCAGAACAAACAGCAAAACTCTAAGGAAGAGCTGTTGTAAAAATATACAACCCGTGCTGGCGAGGATGCAGAGCAAGAGGAACATTCCTCTATTGCTGGTGGGAGAGCAAACTTGTACAACCACTTTGCAAATCAGTCTGGTAGTTTCTCAGAAAATTGGGAATAGTTCTACCTCAAGATCCCGCTATACTGCTCCTGGGCATAGACCCAAAAGATGCTCCAAAGTACCACAAAGATACTTGCTCAACCATGTTTCATAGCAGCTTTATTTTGTAATAACCAGAAGCTGGAAACAACTGAAATGTCTCTCTACCAAAGAACAAATAAAGAATATGTGTTACATTTACACAATGGAATGCTACTCAGCTATTAAAAACAAGGATATCATGAAATTTGCTGGCAAATGGATCGAACTAGAAAATGAGTGACGTAATGCAGAGCCCAAAAGACATACATGGTGTGTTCTCACTGACAAGTGGATAGTAATCATAAAGTAAAGGATAACCAGTGTTCTCACTGACAAGTGGATAGTAATCATAAAGTAAAGGATAACCAGGCTACAATCCACACACTCAAAGAAGCGAATGAGGAGGACCCAAAGGAGGATTTTTAATCTCACCCAGAACAGGAAATAAAATGCATATTAGAAGCGGATGGAGGGAGGGAACTAGGTGCGAGAGGGGATAGGCAGAAGAACAAGAGGAATCAAATGTAGGAAAGAATAAGGAAGAGAGAGCTGGGAAAGCCAACTTTTAAAAATAGTAAAAATATACAACTTCATTCTTTAAATATTCTTCACACTCCCTTCCCCCAGTGGATATTATTGAAGGCCATCTTAATATATTTCATATTAAATCTCTCATACTGCTTCTAACCATGCTGATAATAAAGACCAAAATCTTACAGTGACTTGGGTTACTCCGGCTCATCCAACTACTGTGAGCCTTAAACATTAGGATGCTATTGGATTTTCTTTTGCCCTCACAGCCACCATTTCTTCATGACTCTGGGTTTAGAAATAAGGTTCTAAAGAGCCATTCTAGGTTTCAATATGTTTATCATATATTTTATTCTTAGAAAATTTGACTCATGTATACAGTGAAATAGGGTCATAGTTACCCCCTTTCCCATCCACCTCCCACTGAGAGGCTCTAACACCTTCCTCTCCTAAATTCATGTTTTCATCTTCTCTACATTTTCTTTGATTTTTTAAAAAAATAAATAACCTGGTAATTTCAATTAATATTGTTAGTTTGTGGATTGGTATGGGGTTATCTGTGGCACCTGGAAAAATCTACCAATAGCAACACATTTCAAGTAAGAATGATTCAAGTAAGAATGTCTTTCCCAGCAGTTATCAACTGCCTATAGTAAGGAGAGGAACAACAACAGTGCTCCATCTATGTTGAAAATCTGTAAGCTTGAATAGAATGGTCTTATGCAAGTAATTATGAATAGTGTGAGCTTATGAGTTTAATAGTCATCGAATGTGCAAAAGACAGCATTCCACAGGACTTTTACCTGCCTGACCTCCAACTATTCCTTTCTGCCTAGACCTAGCACACAGTGTTCCCTGAGCCTTGGTAGGGTTGTGGTAGAAGAGTGGGTAAGGGAGATGTCTCATTGGTGGGTAAACACTCAGTGCTCTTCTCAGTACTTTAAACAGTTAGGTGTATCTGTCTTGACTATTGGTCTCTTGGAGAGGAAACTTCTCTGACAAAGGTTGGAAGTAGCCCTGGTTTACGGGATAAACATACAGACTTAGAAAGCAATTTGATAATGTGATCGTTTAACAACACAGTAATGATGTTTTGCTTTGTTTTGTTTTGCTTTGTTTGTTTTTCCTAAAACCTAAAGCCATAGACTTTTGACAATTATTACACTATCAGGCATGATGTTTCCTTTTGGAGAACAGGCATCCAATAGAAAAGAATGCAGTTAGTTCCTCCATAGCAATTAGGTTACTATTATATGGGTGGTCATGCTTCACCAGGCAGGTTGGTACTGCAGCACACAAGACTAAGTGCTCACCAGCACCTGCAATTGCAGCTCTAGGAGATCCATTGACCTCCCTCAACCTCACAAGCACTTGCATGCAGAAGACCCATTAAGAATATACCCAAGCAGATACCCATGCAGAGTATCCCCAAGCAGATACCCATGCAGAATATACTCTAAGACATTAAAGAATAAATAAGTCGTTTATAAGTCAAGTATATCAAAGGCCACCTTCACAGAAACTCTTTTCCTTGGTCATGTTGGGTAAACTATGTCGCTTCCTTTCTGAAGTGTTTGGCGACTTAAATATTTCTATCCTATTTCTTTAAGAAATACATTAAATATACACAACTCTCTTAGCTCAATAATCCACAATTTTAGTGTCTCATTTAACTTGTGTTTAAGAATTTTTTTCGCAACTAGCTTTAGAATAGATGAGACCAAACTATTAATATGGTCACTAGGTACCTAACACCAAAAAGGAAAGCAGCCCACCTTATAGCAGGAGGTCATCACAAGATGCCTTACTGTCAAGACAATAACCAGTCTTGGCTTGGTGATTAATTTACATAATCCATTTGCATAAATTCCTGAATGTAATTTGCTTTTATTGTCAACAAAGCTGTGCTTCCTCTTAGGAGATATTTTTTAAAAAAAATATGGCATATGTTGCTTTTCATGTTCTTTCTCAGAATACTTGGATAAGCCTCAAACTTAATTGTATTTACCAAATACCAGATGCCCAGTAAATGCAATTTCTCTGCTATTCAAATATTTTAATTAATTTCTATTTCAATCTTTATGATTCATATTTACTTTGTATGCTACTTAGTGGTCCAGAAAAATTAGCTAGGCATAAATTTTTAATGTATAGGCTTATTTTTAAGAAAATACTAATAAACTTTATCCTTTAAGGAGAAAAACAGAATGAATAATTCATTTTATTTTCGATATTAGTCTCCGTGAGTAGAAGCAGATAGACTAAAAATTGACATATTAAACACCATGTGTTCTGAGCTTCACCTGAATAATTTTAGGCAGTTGTAAAAAAATGAGGAAAAAGCATTTGAATCTGTTAAGTCACAGTATTAAGACGATCAAAATAAAGCTGAAATGCAAATTTCAGAATTCAGCAAAAAATAGAATGAATCAAATAATGAAATATAGAGAGATGATTTTTAAAGGTAATAATAAATGATGTAGATTATTAAAGTATCCTCTTTTTATAATATGTTGCTATCCTATTCAAGTACCTATTATGATACTATATTGTAAGTACTGAGAGGCCCTCTTTCAAATGTGCCCAATGCCAGTTACTGAACCTCAGTACTGATACCAAGAATTAAAAAGCTTTTCCAAAAACACAAACACTCTAAAACATAAAGATGTTCTTTGCCATTAAGATACTCTATTGTTTTTCCTATTGAGAACACAATGTACTGAAGAGGATCAGAGGAAATGAATGATTTTTACCTTGAAACGCAAGCTGCTGGTTCTTTGAAAATGTTTGATTTTTACCTTTTCCAGGAAAATAGCTGCACATTTGAAAACTAAAGTGGAAATTTCTGAGATTTTATTTATTATCTAAATTGATTACCATGCACCTCTTTTTATAACATGAGTGACATGACCAGTTCTTTTATTAAAGTGTAAGGTAAATGGCTAGTTGCCTTGAAGATTGATAAAATTAACATTAAGTATGATTATAATAATGGTTTAATAAAAAGCACACATTCTAGTTGCTATAGAATTGAAACAATAATTTTTGTTATAATTCAGACTTTGTGACATTTTATTTAGACAAATTATATAATTATTCAGAAATATTTTGTAGAGAAAATTTAATGCTAATCCTAAAGCAGAAACTCGAAGGATCTCACAGTTTATGCAATCTATGATGTTTTGGAGACGGGCAAAGAAATGTACAGTAACCTCAGTGTAATCCAAATTGAGTTACAGAGAATGTGGACAGTACTGTGCAGGGTGTGCTGGACGTGAGGAGAAACTAGTCTTTCTGTGGACCTAAGTCTGGGGCACGTTTCTGTCAGCGAGGCTTCAGGACCCTAAGTAAGTAAGAACAAACTCTTTGTGTTCACAGGTCAGATGGGTGATCGGTATTGTGATTGGCTGTCTGCCTCCATAGCAAACAGATCATCTGGGTGAAGAGTGTGAGCACAGCACCCTCTGTCTAAAAGCATTTGGCTTACTGAGAGATGTGTTTACAGAGTATCATCAGTCTTTCTCAGAACATAACCAACCTGTGATATTGTAATGCTGCACAAGCAAACTCATCTGTATAAAAACTCGTGGCTGTTAGGGCATGTGTGGCGATGGGTTCTCCGGAGAGTCATAGCAAGCTCCTTCATAGTGAAATCTCAGCAACCAATAGGCAACACTGTGAGTTTTGATCACCATGTAAAGGAAGAAAGCCTTGTCCTTGTAAGTGATTTATCCCGGCAGTGGTGGTTTCCCTGGAAGAATTGGCCCAATTTTATTTCATTTCGTTTTAAAATTTTTTATACTGCCTACGTGGTGCCAGGTGCTCTGGGGAAGCAGGAAGTGCTTACTTAGCTCCGAGAAGAAACCTCTGAAGAAACGACTGAGCCATATTGAGCAACCTCAAATTCAGTGATTGTGGTGATTCAGTTTGGTTATCAACTTGGCAGGATATAGAACCACCTAAAGACATCTCTGGGCGTATATGTGAGGGTTGTCTAGACTAGTTCCATTAGGAAAGTGGACCTAACCAACTAATATACCATAGCTTGGGCTGTCCTCATGGACTGAACAAAAAGCAGAAATGAACTGAGAGCTAGTATTCACTACCCTCTGCTTCCTGACTGAAGGTGCCATGTGTCCAGCTGCTTCAAGTTGTCAGCTCTCACTCCCTTGCAATGAGGGCTGTGTATTGGGACTATGATCCATGTTATCGGCATACTTAAGTTGTTTTTAACAGGGAATTTCCTGAAATCAACAATATGTGGTTATTTGGGCTGTTATTGTGATAAATCTGACCATATAGTTCTTAGGTCATTGGAAAATGTTTTCTGAAGGAGGATATACAAGTTTAGAACTTTGGGTTCGAAATATTCTTGAATAAACAGAACTTAGTGAGCCATTATATGAAAATTTGGAAGACAAAAACACTACAAAAATAAAAATAAAAAATACAGACAATGGATTCCCAGTTCATAAAGTTTTAGAGGCTTCAAAAACTTCACGGGAAATTTGGCTTGAAGCCATTCACATAATATTCTGGCAAACAAAGCAACAACAACAAAACTACCCTTTTATATTCACCCAGTATACTGAGAAATGCGTGACCTTGATTCAAATGGTAATGGACTAATTGGACATTACAAATTGCAAGACAGGGTACCATTTTCATGGTTCTCAACCAGTGAGTTCCACTTCCTTTAGGGGCTGCATATCATATATCCTGAGTACCAAATATCTGCATTACAATTCATAACAGTAACAAATTACAGTTATGTAATGGCAATGAAAATAACTCTATGGTTTGGGGTCACTCCAACAAGAGGAACTATCATAAAGTATCATAGCATTAAGAAGGTGGAGAATCACAGCTTTAGACTGTGTCATAGCTACTGTTTATGCTCACATCTGGACTTCAAGTTAGATAGATTAAAAGATAGTATAGACAGGTGTAAAAGATGTACATGTTTGTGGAGAATTAAGAACTTAGCCAAGCTCAAAGATGCAGGAAAGATGCATGCTGAAAAAGAGGATACAATGATTAGAATAAAATCTGCTTTTCACTGGGACAACAGGAAAAGTGCTCCTATAGCAAAACCTTACCCATCAAAGGCTCCAAGATGTGATATACAAATTTACTTTCAATGAGAGAGCAGAAACATAGAATGCTGCTCAAGAGAGTTCTCTGGTCTTTAAAAACAGTAGCCTAGGACTTAGCAAGGGAGGTGGCTGGAACTGTTGTCCAAGGGGGGGCAAGGTCCTTCCTTACCAATCTGTTAGTAGATTTCGCCTTTACCATCTACAATGTGTTAGTTTTGTAGGCATGACACTCATAACATTGAGGGACACATGGGATATTGAGCCAGAGAGCCACCGAGGTCAGCTTTTGTATTGGAATCTGTTCAAAGGGGCTCAATTTTGTTATTGTTTAAAATTCTAAGTGATTTCAACTAAAATTGAAATGCTTATGTTAAAATGTTATGTTTGAGGTATATGTTATATGTTCCTTTACTTACTGGAAGCAAAATTTTAGCACAGGAAGTCTTGTAGATGAGTCAATTAACAGGAGTTTGCATCTACCTTTTAAGGATATATGTTTGCAAACACATTCTTTTCAATTGTGGCTTTCGTATGAGAGGCTGTAACTTGATAACTTGAATAAAAATGGTTTTTTTTTGTATTGTTTTTTGTTTTGTTTTGTATTGCCTTTGAAAATTAAGGAGACCTGCTGTAGAATTGTGCCTTAATCAATGAGCATCTATGTATTGCATATTGTATTTCATTGAAACGTGTCATGGATTAAATACCTACTATTCAGATAGCAAAATCAATGCCAATTTAAAAATAAAACTCATGTTTTTAATGCTTATACAAGTGCTTACAACAAAGATTTGATAAAATATCAACCCCTGAGCCCTTCATATGTGGTTAATATTTAGAGCTTTGTTATTGAGTCTGTTTTCTTTGACAAGCTCTTTAATGCCAGTAAGCAAAAGTTTTACATTTCAAAAGAATTGAAGTATTCATAGATTACTAATTCCTTGAGGGATTAATCTCTAGGTGAACTGTATGTGGCTTCAGTGCCTCCTTTACAGTTCTCACTTTTTCTTCATTATGGATACTTGTGGTTTAACATTTCTTTCAATTTCACTATTTTTCTCTTTTTGTTTTGAGACAAGGTTTCTTTGTGTATTCCTGGCTGCCTTGGTACTTGCTCTGTAGACCAGGCTGGACTGTAATTTAGAGATCTGCTGATCTGCTTGACTCTGCCTGTGCCCCTGTGCTCCCAAGAAGACCCATCAAATTCCACTATCCTGTTTTCCAGGTCTACACTTACTGTGTATATCTGTTGGGTTATAGATTCTCATATTGATCTTTTCCTTGAGGCAATTTTTCTTTATTTACTCCTCTCCTGGCATTAACTAGCCTGTTATAATACCTGCTCAATTTTACATATTGACCACATGCCCATGCTTCCCTTCACAGAAGTATTACTTTAACCTCAAACTATTATATTTAACTTTTATTTTAAGCTTCATTTTACCTTGTAGTAAAAAAAAAATTATCTGGACTATTTAAAGCAAATTCAGCCAACCTTATTGTTTCTGTTTAATGTGTTCTTATAGTTTTATCATGTCAAGATTGAAAACTGCTTCTGATGCAAAGTGTGTTAATTGAGAAGATAGGACTCTCTTGAGAATATAAAATCTATATGAAGTCTTTCACATAGACATAATAATATAGGTGATATGAAAACATCCAATTTCTTTTGATGGTATTTAGTGCATTGCTTTTGTTACCATAGGATCGAGAAGGAGAAGGCCATACTCCCTCAGAAAAAATGATGTCCTGACATCCCTAATAGGTACTGCCTGCCGATTAATTTCTGAACATTAACCTTTTCAAGTAAGCAATTTCATATATGTCGCCCCTTAAAATCTTAGTGTGGGTACCTATGGTTACTACCACCTTTGAAATGAAATTCATCTTTGATATGATATTTCTAATCACAGTATAAAGCTTTGCTGTCTGGCTCAAGTGCAGTCAGGAACAGAAGTACAAACAGGCTCTACTCAGTGAGTCTACATATGAAGGAGGACATCCAACTGGTACTCCTGAGTCCCACTGTCTGAAATTTAGTTATCAGTGGAGAATAGGAAAAGGTTCAAACATAACTGTTACAGGTGTGTGTCCTATATGAACAGTTAACATCTCCACGCTCTTCTGTGCTTATAAATTCACTTCCTGAACTAAAAGAAACAAGATTCATTGCTACGAGCTTTGCTTTTCTATACCATACTTCTTTCCATATCTTTTTCCATCAAATATGGTTCAGAGTCAAGAATACAGAGTGCATTGTCTCTGCCGTGATGCTGGAAACAGCAATTATCCTTGTAACATCTTGAAACATCTGCTACTTTAAGATCCAGGTGCTCATGGCATAGAATTTTAGAATAGACTGTGATTTAGTGTGACATGATTGATACCATTTTCAAATCTGATAGCAAATGTGACAGCTTTCAATGTTTATAAGTTTAAATGTCTACTCAACTTGAGAATATGGAAGAGTCAAGTATAAAAGCCATAGCAGAAAAGACTTCTGTTTTAAAACGGTGTCTTGGTGTTTAGAAATGACAAACTATGGCTGGATTAAAATTAATTTTCTTAAAAATTAATATATAATATTATTCATGAAGCCAATGTGATTATTTTTCATTTTGAAAATATCATATGTAGCATCCTGTAGTAAGTCATTAAAGATTAGTAGAATTCACAAAGTTGCATGCTCTTAAATTATAAGTAGGGTTTTAGGATGAAGCATTTTCCTTGTCCTATAGGTTTTCTCACTATCAGTCTCAAAGTTTCTTGTCAGTCTAACTCTTTGTCTGAAGACACAGCCCCTGATCAAATCCTATCTGGAATCTTAGAATCCCAAATCATCCTAGGTTTCTTATCTTCCCATAGGAAATGGAATCAGTTTTCTGGGATTTGATTTCACTCTGCTCATCCTACACCATCGAAATTCTCCTTTCCCATATAATGAGCCAAAATTGATCCTCTTCCAAAAATAGCTGTTTTGTTCTTACCATAACCTTCCTATCTCATTTAATTTAGTAAAAAATGACTCATACTGCAATGTACATATTTTACTCCTTTAATTTCTTCATAAAGGCTTTCTTTTCATTTTTTTGTTTTTTACTTTCTAACAATTTTTGTCTACTTCAAACACACTCAATAATGCATCTTCATTCTCTGTTTTTTTTCTTTTTCTATTATCTGGCAAACCCCCAGCCTTAAATAGTACTCACTTGCACACATTCTTTAAGTAGAATATGTGCATAATTTTATTGATTTTTTGATAATTTTCTGCACAGCTTTTTAAAATTATATTTGTTTTCTAACACTAACTCCTCCCAGGTCCACTGTTTTTCTACCCCTTCTTAGCCTTTACTTAAAAGTTGTTATTTCAAATATTTCCACAGCCAAAAACTTCTAAAAGTCCCTGTTTTCACTTAAGTTTTCAACAGATGACATCATATCCCAGCTTCACAAAGAAATCAGTTAATTATGTGTTGAAGGAAAGACTAGAACTGTCAACATAAAGAGAGCAAAGGATAGCTTAATCTTAAGTAAAATGTGGTAACTATGCTACTACAATAATCCTGATTTAGTTTACACCAATTTCTGTGTTCCCATCTGATAATAAATTTAAGGTTGTGGCATAAGACAAAGGAAGTTGTAAGTCCAACCACTTTTAAAGTCAATCTTTGCCTATTTCATACAATGTATTTTGATCATATTTGCAGCACCCAACAACTCAAAGACCCATCTCAGTTCCCAGTCCATTCAACTTTGTGTCATTGTTTTATGTTTGTGCTACATATACATAGTCTTGGATGTGCAGATCCACTGGAGCATAGCCAACCTGCCAGAGACCACATCTTTAAAGAGAACTGATTCTTTCTCTTCCAGAAAATATCAATTGCTAACAGTTCCTTAACTGGGGTGTGTGTGTGACTCTCTGTACACCACCTTCCATAAGCTAGAGTTTTATCTGGCTTTACTTGCCAAGGTCTTATCCATGCCTTCCCTACTGTGAGTTCATATTTGTAATTTCCTTGATGTGTCCAGAAAACACTGGAACTCACCCTTTATTTCTCCCTCTTACAATCATTCTATGCCCTTTTCTACAATCATTTCTTAGCCTCCAGAAGTTATGTGATATGGATGTTTTATTAAGGGATTCTGCAGTTTCTTATTTTCATCAACTTGTCCAGTTGTGGGTCTGTTACTCACCATATACTAACAAAAAGAAGCTTCAGCAGTGAGTGTTGAAATACATATTCACCTATGGGTATAATCATAAGTTGTTAAGAGTCAGTTTAATAGTATGTCTATTTTTCAACTTTATATGCCCCAATACGGGGGAACGCCAGGGCCAAGAAGTGGGAGCGGATGGGTAGGGGAGCAGGGCCGGGAGGGGGGAGGGTATAGGGAACTTTCTGGATAACACTTGAAATGTAAATGAAGAAAATATCTAATAAAAGTTAAAATAAATAGTATGTCTATTTTTCAAAATAAGATTATGTTCTCTCTTAGAGCTTATGACCACATATCTAGTCACAGGTTCTTGGATGTGATAAGGGTACCAAGTGTGAATTTTGTTTGTGGAATGGACCAAATAGAAAGTAGTTGGTTAGTCTAATGACATTCATACCACTATTGACTAATGGACATCTCTTGTCAGACTGTCCTTGTAGTTCACAGGGTACATAGCTGGGTAAGATTAATGATAAGTTTTCTCTTCTCACAGTGTGAATATCACCTTCTAATATTCTGAAAACTGTATAGTGGCGATTAATCTTCCAAATCAGTATAAGCTTGATTTCTGCACATTATACCATTCAAATATATGATGTCTTCAGAAATAAAGTTTTACTGCCAAGTTTTGGGGCATAACCAAGATCATTTGCAATAGCCTGTAATGTTTGGAGGTCACTGGATTGTTTACTTGTTAGACTATAGTGTCTAACAGGAACAATGTTGTTTTATTATAATATAACTTTATTTTACCCCCACCCTCTCTCTCTCTCTATATATATATATATATATATATATATATATATATATATATATATATATATATATATATGTGTGTGTGTGTGTGTGTGTGTGTGTGTGTGTGTGTGTGTGTGTGTGTGTGTGTGTGTGTGTGTGTGTGTGTCTGTGTGTGTGTGTCTGTGTGTGTGTGTCTGTGTGTCTGTGTGTGTATGTAAACACATATATATATGTATACATATTCTCTCCTCTTCTCTCTCAATCCTCATATCATTTAATCCTTTCAATTTCATTATTCCTCTTAACTCCTTGATGTCACTACATTCAATCCTTTTTCTCAAACAACACTATGGACCTTTATTGATTTCTTTATTTCTATGGCTATTTCATATGCATATCTAAAATATACATGTATAAAGTTTCTAAGAAAACATCTACACATTAGAGAAACAGGTAGCATGTGTATTTTGAGATGTGTAGGAATTTTATTCAGCAGTAGTTCTTCTTTACTATATATTAGTATTTGGAAATCAATGAATAGCCTTGGTAATGGTCTGAATTGTTTAGGTTTTACTTGGGGTCTCCTTATCCAACAGCCCCAATAGATTTAACCCATTTCTGACACTAATGTTTAACTTGGTGGGAAGAGATGTCGTGTGTGTGTGTGTGTGTGTGTGTGTGTGTGTGTGTGTGTGTATGTAAACATATATGTATGATGCGTGTGTGTATGTAAACATATGTAGATGTCGTGTGTGTGTATGTAAACATATATGTATGACGTGTGTGTATGTAGATGTGTGTGTATGTAAACATATGTAGATGTCATGTGTGTGTATGTGTATGTAAACATATATGTATGATGTGTGTGTGTGTATGTAAACATATGTAGATGTCATGTGTGTGTATGTGTATGTAAACATATATGTATGATGTGTGTATGTGTGTGTGTATGTAAACATATGTAGATGTCATGTTGAGACTTTTTCTTTCCCATTATTTGGTGATTCTATTTATATTTCTTTCGTATGTGAATATATTTTAAGAAGCTTTTACTCTAGTGTTCGCTTCTCTTCCCTCTCTCTATTTTACCGTAACTTCATTTTCTTAATAGCTGAGTAGTATTCCACTGATTAAATGTAGCCCATTTTCATTATTCACTCATCAGTTGATGAACATCTAGACTGTTTCCGTTTCTTGAACATTATAATTACAGCAGCAATCATGGTACGAGAAAATGGGTTCACAAATTTATGTTGTGAAAATGGCAATCCTACCAAAAGCAATCTATAGATTCAACACAATCCACATAAAAGTCCAATTTATCTAGTCACAGTAATTTTTAAAAAATAATCTTCAATTTCACAAAGTACTATAAAGAACGGGTATAGGCAAAGTAATTCTGAACAAGAAAAACTTTGCTGGACTTATAACTAGCACACTTTGTAGGCTACGTTACAGAGATCTAGTAATAAAACAACTAGTGCTTTCATAAAATCAAATATTTTAAAGGAATAGAACTGAGAGCCTACATATAAGCCTCCATTAATAAAACAACATAATGTCTAACGAAAATCCAGGAATAAAAAAATGAAGCCTAGACTGAAGGAAAGCCAGTCTAAAGACCTCTCCTTCTTGGAATCCATCCCATCTTCAGATATTGAACTTCAACTGATGCCAAGATGTGTTTGCAGAAAAGAGCCTGGTATGGCTATGCTCTGAGAGGTTATGCCAGAACCCAACTAAGATAGATACATATACTCACATCCAAATAGAGCCCAGGGACCCCAATGGAAGAGTTAGGGGAAGGACTGAAGGAGCTGAAGGGGTTTACAACCTCATAGAAAGAACAACAGTACAACTAAGCCAACCCCTCAGAGCTCCTAGGGACTAAACCACTAACCAAAGTGTATACACGTATGGGTCCATGACTCCCACTAATTATATAGCAGAGGATTGCCTTATCAGGCATCAGTGGGAGGGAAGGCGCTTGGTCCTGTGGAGGCTCGATGCCCTAGAGAAGGGGGATGATAGAAGGATGAGGCAGGATTAGGTGGGTGGGTTGGGGAGCACCCTCTTAGAGGCAAAGTGGAGCAAGGATGGGGTCAAGTTTCCTGGAGGGGAAGCCTGGAAGGGGGGAACATTTGAAATGTAAATTTAAAATGATTAATAAAAACAGAAAAAAAATCAGAGCATAGGATTGACATAGAGTTCTCAGAACATAAAATATAAGGAGCTGAGATTTTCTTTTTTTCATGTTCAGCATCCTTACTCTTCAAGGAAATACAAGTTAAAAATATTTTACATTTTTTCTTACCCTAGTCAGAATGACTAAGGTTAAAGATAATTGATGTTGACAAACAACGCTGTCCTGGATCTAGGGAAAGGATGGCATTCAATCCCTGCTGGTAGGAATGTGAACTGCTAGATCCAAATTAGAAATCAGTTCGGAGTTTCCTCCAAATCTAAAAGTATACCTACCTCCTGATTCAGGTATGCCACTTTGGGGTGTATACCCCAAAATACTAAATAGGACTCAAGACACTTAAAGCACACTCCCAGACACACTAGGTAGGCAGGATGCAGAAAACCACGGAGGTTTATATCTATCGACACTCGTCACTTCTGTAAGCTAATGGCTTCCTTCTAAGAGTACATTTTGAAAGTTTTGTTAGTAGCAAGTGAGTTAGGTCTAAGGAGATTAAGTCATGAATGCCTCTCAAAGGACTCTGACTGGTTCAAGATAATTTATCGTTATCTGATCTATTTAAATTGTACATAGTGATAAGTTTGGCCATATGCAATCCTTTACAGAGGTGTAGCTCCCCTCCCCCTCCCCCCACCCTGGAGACTTCACACATTTCCTCACATCCTCATCAGTTTCACATGGGTCCTACTTAGGCTTCTTCTGCTTTATGTGGTATTTTTCATGCTTCCCATTGCCACAGTCCCTGGCTCCTTCCTGGATATCAAGCAATCCTGAACAATCTTAAAGGGGATAAAGTCATTCTTTTCTACTTTCTTTAAGTCTTCAACTTTTTTGTTGTTTGTTTGTTTGTTTGTTTGTTTTTCGAGATAGCCCTGGTTGTCCTGGAACTCCCTTTGTAGACCAGGCTGGCCTCGAACTCAGAAATCTGCCTGCCTCTGCCTTCTGAGTGCTGGAATTAAAGGCGTGCACCACCATGCCTGGCTTAAGTCTTCTTCCTTGTTGCTTTCACATACTATTCCTCCTCTCTCCCTCCCTCCCTCTCTCAATCCCTCCCGTTTGGAGGACACGCAGGAAGAAAACTTTTGCTGTTTGCTCTATTTAAATTTATCTTTATACCTCATCCACCAAAAATCCTTCAATTATTTGTCCAATGTTATTTATTTCCACTTCAAATTCTGCATTTGCTGTACTTCTGACACTCTGCTAGAACTCCCTTTGCCTGGTTCACAGTAACAAACAGGCTACTACATCAGTCAGGCACTTACAGTGTAGGAATGATCTCACTGTATTTCAACTCACTTTAGTCTTTTGTGTTAATATTTCTGAAACATTCACTTGATTCTGAAACATATGTAGTCGAAATTACAAAATTATAGCCTTAGGAACAAAATATCGATGGAGAATAAGTGGCTTCTGATTCAGGCTCCTACTCCAATGGCAGGCAATATTCTTTTTATTTTTATCCTTTTATTTTTCCATTTATCTGTATGTGTGTGTCTGTGGGAGGGGATGGGAGTTCTTTGTGACATCAGAAATAACATTTCCACTAGAAGCTGGAGTTAACCAGTGGTTGTGAGCTACTTGAATTGGTGCTGGGAACTGAGTTTCAGTCTTTAACAAGAGTAGTCATATGCTTTTAATAGTTAAAACACCTCTTCAGCCTCTGCTTTTATATATAAGGACATAAGCTCAATTCACATTGTTAAGTGTATATTTATTCCATGCCTACATGAAACATAGTTTTTACTTGAGATGGAATATTTTTATAAATTATATTGAGGATAAAATCCTAATTGTCTAAAATTATTAATCATCTTATTTCAGAAATATATGAGTATCAAAAGAAGCTAGAGGGAGAAGTTTGTGAATTTCCAAGTAAAGATAGAGAGAATAAACAAATCATAAAAACAATGTGTTAAGTCATAGAAATCAGCTCAGATGAAATACAAAGCACTGAAGAGATAAAATGTCATCTGTTCTTCAACAGTCCTTTCATTAGTTTAAAAAGCCAAATACTGAGCACATCCTGCTGTCTTAGTCCTCCAAACTATTTCATTTTCTCCCAAGAATTTAAAATGGTTTCCCTTCTTAGGAGTCTTAAGTAGTGTTTCATTAAACCTAGCTGTGGATTCCCATACACCCATGACAACCCAGGCTCTGAAGGCTGAGCTTGGTTACTGCCCCTGTTAGGACCAGTCTCTGAACACATAAGAAGAAACAATTATTTTATTTTCTTTGCTTATATAATGTCTTTTCCATTTTTGATAAGAAAATTATGCCTAAGAAAAATTTGAATAATTTTCAACTTGAAAAAGTTTGAACAATTTTCCACTAATTGCTTCAATGTTAAAATATATCATAATGCCTGAGGAGAAGAAATGGGGTTCCAAGGAATAATCTTCCCAGAAAGAGTGACACCCCAACTAATGCTTCAAGGAATACAGACATGCTTCAGATAGAATAAAGAGAAACCGGTGCTAACAGGGGCAGTAAGCAAGCTCAGCCTTCAGAGCCTGGGTTGTCATGGGTGTGTGGGAATCCACAGCTAGGTTTAGTGAAACACTAAAGACTCCTAAGAAGGGAAACCATTTTAAATTCTTGGGAGAAAATGAAATAGTTTGGAGGACTAACACAGCAGGATGTGTTCATTGTTCCCGTGGTGGAACGTGCTTGGGAAGCCAGCTCTAAGCACAGATGGAGCTGATGGTTCAAAGATGTGACAAGTATACCAGTTGATATGAGGCCCCCAACACACGTACAGCAGAGGACTTCGGGGTCTGTGTTCATTCAGGGATGATGCACCTAACCCCCAAAAGACTGGAGGCCCCAGGGAATTTAGAGGACAGGTGGGGTGGAGACATCCATATGGAGAGGGGGTGGGGTGGAGAGGAGGTATGGCATGTGGAGCAGTTGGAGGGTGGATGAGGGGAGGGGAGAATGGAATATGGAGTGTAAAAATTAAATAAAAATTTAAATTTAATTAAAATTAAAGAAAATAAGTCAAAAAATGTCACAAGTTCTGTTTTAATTTCTATCACCTTATTTTCCTCTCCCCTTTCCTTCTTCCTCTTTGTTTCTCCTTTTGTCTGTTTTTACTCATGGTTAGTGTGATCCACAGAATGATGCTTACTGCAAAGGAACTAAGATAGACCATAATGGTCCTAGGTTAAGTGCAAATCACATTACTGGATTCTAATACCTGCATACATTTTAGGATACGTTCTTCATAATAATAAAAAAAAATTAACTATAGGCACTTTAGATTCCTATTTGGTGCTATTCCTGTTTTCCAATCAAGTTGCTGTTGCATATACTCCAGATAACGGACTCTTTGTTCTAAATTTATGATAATCTATTTCTTAGAGATATAATAAATTAGGTGAGAAAAATAACTTAGTATTACAAAAGTGATACATAGCTTGGGGCATTATGTTGCTTGTGGTTTGGATACTTTTTTTTGCGAAATCAGAGAATATTTTTCTATATTATACTTTGGGTGCACATACTAATTTACTCAACGGATTATGATTTTATAGGAGCCTAATATGCTCTTTTCATTACTCGACATTAGGCAGTAAGCTTACACAGACAAGCCAGCTTTTGTTATATTTTAATTATTAGTCCCTGTTACTTTGAAAGTGGAAGTGCAAAGGTAGGTTATTGTGTACACTTTCAAATGTAAAAACATTGACTGATAACCCCTCCAGAATAACATAATTTGATTTGCAGTTACCTGTTCTTACATCAATTTTGTAGCAGCTTGAGGTCTTTGAAATGATGAATCTGTATAATGTCTAAGGCAGTCATAGTGGAAGAAAATATCTTTACTTATATATTTCTTTACAAAGTAGGATCTATCCACACTTGATTTTAGTGTCCATTTACACTTTTGTCACTATCTTAATCTGTAGTATGACAGGTGTGAGAGATAATTGACAAATCCCATAGTTTTACAAATCTCAATAGGTCAGCAGTGTAGATAAGAAGGGAGAAGCCAGGATGAAGATGGCATGTATTTCTGGCAGCCTGCCTCCGATGGAATGGCCAGGAAAACAAATGAGGGGACCATTTGGATATAATTAGAGAGCAGGAGGCAGAGCAAAGAAAAGAAAAGTCTGGGAAATAAGGCACAGATGATGCTTCTGTCCTCTTCTGTCCTCAAACCTTTCAGTCTGCATTTCCTGTCTGTTCTACTGTGACAATACATGTGGACACCCACTGAAATGTACTCAGCCTTGAGATTATTAATAATCTTGAAAATTGAAGCCAGCTGCACACAAAATATTGTAAACCAAATGCTAGAATCAATTCTCTTGGTTTTGTTTGTCTCCTATTGAGACTTTATTTCATTAAATTGCAGTTTTATTGCAAAGTCCTTAACTAAACCCTGATCTCCAATGAGTAATTTCACTTGCATATTTAAAAAGTAACTCTCTGTGCGGTAGGTGAAAGTTTCCTGAATTGTTAATCAGTTTCATATCTTGACATAGTTGTTTTGCACATTCACTAAAAGCAATGAACACCTGAAATAATACTCACTACCTCTTTATTCAGTCAATAAACATTTAATGCTTACTTCTGAAGGTACAAAACACAGGGCCCTGAGATTTCTATGACATCTGTACAAGATATTGAACTAGAGTCACTTTGTTACATAAGAGCTGTCCTTAATCTACTGAGCCATTTCAATGGCCCTTTTGACTTCATTAAGTTGAGCAAAACTTTTATCTTCAGTTATGTCAAATAAATCGGGTAAGTAGTTAGATTCACATAGTTGTCAGCTTCTTTAATAGTAATTGTATTTTAGTTTACTTCAGGTTTATTGCTAGAACTCACCTTTACATTGTTTTAAAATTATACTTCCTCCTTTTTTATTTTATATCAATATTTTTTCCAGACAAATCTTCTATTGGTAATTGAAGTAGTTTACAAACATGGAAATAAAATCCACTTTTATATCTGGAGCTACAAGTAAGTCCTCTATGACTGTTCCTCACTTGTATCCTCTGGACTATGTCTTACTCTCTACTCAAGTAATAAACATGCATAAAATGACAGCACATATTTATTTTTATTTCAGATCTTCCTAATAGCACCTTAGATTCAGTTCCCAGCTACTGTGATATTACCTTCAAAGGTCAAGACACAGAATCCTAACATACACAAACACTCCAATTTATGTGTTAGAACTATCTCCCAATTATTTGTTTACTTATTTGTTCGACAGGTATTTCTCTTGTGTTTATTTTCTGTGTCAGAAGTCATACTAGGTTCTGAGATTATTGCATAAGGAGAAGGAGGAAGAGAAGATGGGGAAGAATTAGAGAAGGAGTCAGTTGGAGGTGGCAGTAGACAATAAAATTCCTCTGCTTACCAGGCTTTCATTTCTGCAAGTATTCTGTATTATAAGAAAATATCCAGGTTTTATGAATAGACAATCGAGTTACTGTGTTTAGTTTTGGTGAGGGTTACAGCAATATGGTGATGAAAGTGATGATGTTGATTGTGGTGGTATGAAAGAAAGCTTTCCTTCCTTCCTTTCCTTCCTTCCTTCCTTCCTTCCTTCCTTCCTTCCTTCCTTCCTTCCTTCCTTCCTTCCTTCCTTCCTTCCTTCCATTCTTCATCTCTCTCTCTTTCTCTCTCTCTCTCTCTTTCTTTCTTTCTTTCTTTCTTTCTTTCTTTCTTTCTTTCTTTCTTTCTTTCTTTTTCTCTTTCCCTGGGCTATTCAGCCTACAATTGTGATCACCAGTGTTATAAGCACGTTTACTGTTTTTAAACTTAGTGTCTGGAGATATCACTCAAGAACATTGCTAAGTTTTCAATTCAAAGGATCCAGAATGACTGTTGATTACTTATGCCAAAAAAATGTTTCTAAGTGCTACATCTGCTGACATATGTGTATGGCATGCATAGTACAGCAAGGTGCTAATTAACACTTATCTCCCTGTCAGGATGCTAAAAGCACTAGCCTTTTCAGAGTGCTAGCTCACAGTCACACCAATCCAGAGTTGTGAAAATCCATCAGCTCTCCAAGCTCAAGGCAGCATGAAAATATTCAGTAGAGATTCCAATCCTTAGCTGATCAGTTTGCCAGCACTTCATTCTGTGGTGGACTTTGGAAAAGTGATTCCTTTCAGGAAAGCTGACCTGTCCTATATGTATTCATCTCTGTATGTCAGGACACAGCTGGAAGAAACCAGGTATGAGAAAGCAGGCGCCCAGCATTCTGAAACCATGAACATGCGCTCTTCCACTTGTAGCTCGCAAATCTGTGAGAATCAATTTTCCTTGTTCTTTAACCACTTAATTTATGACATATCTAAGACTCCTTCTTATCCTAATATGAATTCCTGAGCATACATACCTAGTGAAACTGGTCTTCATGTAAGTCAGAAGACACTGTCAGCACATTTTTCACTCATGCTTAATGAACAATTAAATATCGGGAAAAAATTCTAGAGTTACAATGATTTTTATAAAATGTACTATTTTCACCTAAATTATTTTAATAAATAAGTATTAAACATTGTTCCTCCATCTAGTGATAATAAAACAGGTTATGAGAGAAACATTCTTTCTCTCTCATTCTTCATCTGTGTGTGTGTCTGTGTGTGTGTGTGTATGAGAGAGATGGGAGAGAGAGGGAGAGAGAGAGAGAGAGAGAGAGAGAGAGAGAGAGAGAGAGAGAGAGAGAGAGACCACTAAGTATTCAAACATCCAATTTCTATCTAAAATATGTCATGGACTATCTTTTAAGTCCTCCCAGCTTCCCTGTTCCAATTCTTTCTGTATTCACTCTGTAAAAATTTTATTCTTAAAGTATGATTTTTTTCTGTTTGTATTTTATATTTATCTGAACCAGTATCCACATTTTTGTTCCATATGAAAGTTTATGAAAAAAATAAAAAAGTTCCAGTCACAAAAGAACACACATGGTATGCACTCACTGATAAGTGAATATTAGCCCAAAGGCTTGGAATACCCACGATACATTTCACAGACCACATAAAGCTCAATCAGAAGGAAAACCAAAGTGTAGATGTTTCAGTCGTTTTTCGAAGGGGAAATCAAAATATTCACGGGAGGAAATATGGAGACAAGTGTGGAGCAGAGACTGAAGGAAAGGCCATCCAGAGACTGACTCACCTGGGGATCCATCCCATACACAGATAGCAAACCCAGATGCTATAGCAAATGCCAAGAAGTGCTTGCTGACAGGAACCTGATATAGCTGTCTCCTGAGAGGCTCTGCCAGAGCCTGACAAATAGAGGTGGATGCTAGCAGCCAATCATTGGACAGAGTACAGGGTCTCCAGTGGAATAGTTAGAGAAAGGACCCAAGGAGCTGAATGGGCTTGCAACCCCATAGGAAGAACAACAATATCAACCAACCTTGCTCCCTCCCGCCCCAGAGCTTCCAGGGATTAAATCACCAACCAAAAAGTACACATTGGAGGGACCCATGCCAGTTGCATATGTAGCAGAGGATGGCCTTGTCAGACATCAATGGGAGGAGAGGCCCTTGGTTCTATGAAGGCTTGACGCCCCAATGTAGTCTCCTACATGCCAGAACAGGAGGTGGTAGTGGATGGGTGGGTGGGTGAGCACCCTCATAGAAGCAGGGGGGAGAGGGATGAGATAGGTGGGTTCCGAAGGGGAAACCGGTGAAGGGGATAACATGTGAAATGTAATAAATGTAAATAAATAAATAAAATATCCAATAGAAAATGAGGGAAAAATGAGAAAGAAATATGCCGGTTTAAGAAAGATTTCTTTCTCTAAAATGAGAAAACAAAAACAAAAACAAAAAAAACCCTCTTTTTGTTTGTGTTTTAACTTTTCAAGGGGATGGGTTCTGATATCAAGTCAGCTGCATTGGACAATATTTGTAGGCTGATATCGTTTAGTAGTCCAAGATGTGTCCTGTACTTCATGTGTTAGGTATTGGAAGCGTAGTAAGAAATGACTTGTACAGCTTAGTGCAACCTAAAATAATGACTTAAATATACTTCATCTTCTGCCTTAGAGGTATTATACATAGTGTGAAGCAGTTTGGAAATAGAGGTGATAGAAAATTGAAGTAAAAAGATTTCTGGGGGTGAAATCCCAAGATGATTTTTAGTGTTGTTGTTTGCTTGTTTGTTGAAGAATTAGAGATTATAAATCATTTCAAAAAAAATCCATCAATCAAGAGACCCATCTGCTAGAGACAAAGGTATTTTTCTGAGATATCATAAAACGACACATCTTGACACATTGCTTTTTCTTAATTCTAGCAACCTTTTATAAATGCAATCTCCTCATGTCCACGCTATTTATCATCTCATGCTATATCGTGTCTGAGTCAGATTCTCAACTTGTGTTATTCGTGTCAGTGATAATTAACTGGCAAAAGCTTTCACAGAAATAAAAAACACCTGTGATTGCTTAAGGAATACTGTGACTTCATTAATTAATGTGAATACATTTATCCAGCATCGGTACATGTCTCTCACTTCAGTTGCCTTTTGTGTTACTTATTATAAGCTTTGTTAAATATCCTTCACTTAGCAAATAATTAGGCATGTATTTAACACTCTTATTCTGGAGATAATGTTTAAAACACCTACTGTAATATTTATTCAAGTACAATGTTGTTGTTGTTTTTTAATATAAAATGAGTCAACTAAACTGCCCATTGATCAACTGTTCATGCAAATTGTTTCAGGATAGTGAAATATTTTTAGGTGAATGTAACCTCTATTACTAGGTTATGGAGTTTCATCACAGAAAGAGGAAAGATCAGCTAGAGCATTTATTTCTGCCGGAAATTTTCTGGGCTCCTCCATTAGGACAATCTTTGTCAACTGTCTTAGGATTTAAATGTACGTTGCCTTTTGTCATATAACATAGTGTATATATACAGAAACCATGGATTAAGATATAGAAAACTTTAGGGGAGTAGTCTGCCTACTGGGTAAAACAATAAATAGGTTCTGAACTATTTCCCTTACTGCGTGGATTAACAGTATATGACAACTGAGTTTTCCCAAGGAAGCTCAAAGGTGAAGAATGAATAGGATTTTTAATTCCTCCTGGTTCTAAGAGGCAGTTTGCATATACTCTGAGATATTAAAAATTACCATTTTGCATTATGTAAATTCATTAGTAAGGTCTTTTAGAAATACTCTTTATTTGAGCTGATTAATTTCCCCACTTGCCCACCCCTGATAGTTTCAGTGAAAAATTTGATGTGCCATGGAACCTCAAAGAGCAATTCCTGAGTCAAAAAAAAAAAGTAAATGAAGTTCATGTCACCCAAGTTAGAGTAATATTCAAAGGTAAAGTATAGGGCAACTTTAGTCAGCTATTCTTGACAGAAATTTGTGCACTTGGATGCTGAATACATTGATAAAGGAGATGGGTATGCTATATGGTGCATTTTGTGGGAAAATTGCCTTTGAAAAGTTGAGTCTGAGAAACCAAGCACATGCAGAGGACCTACCTTTGCTCAATTGGAGCTCATCATTCAATTTAAGTATTTTAGAAAGAGGCCAATTGCAGGTTAGAGCAGTTCTTGCACTGAATATTTTAACTTCTACTTATAGAAAAAAATCTATAAATGAAATAGAACTTTTATTTAAAAGATTTTCCTACAATATATTTTGATTCCCTCCCTAATCTCCTCCCTACTAACCCAGCTCCCTAGCCTCTATCAATCATACAAAAACCTCTATAGAAACAAAATGAACTTAACAAAATAGTAAGAAAAAGTACCCAAGCAAGTAAACAAACAAACAAACAAAAACAAAATAAAAAGGGCAGAAAAACATGAAGTTCATTTTGTGTTGGACCACTATTCCTTGGCAAAGAATCTGTCCTGGAATGTAGTTGATATACCCAGTGATACTCAGTTGGAGAGAACAGATTTTTCTTTTTCCAGAATATATCAACTATGATAGCTTCTTGGTGAGGGGTGAGACTCCACTGGATAATTTTCTGAAAATGAGAGACTTTGGAGCACTCAGCCTCAAACAAGATATATTCATCAAACCATTCCCCTCAAGGCCTCAAGGCTCAGGAATCTATGAGAAAGAGAAAAAGAGATTCTATTTTTAAAGTCAGAGGTGGTAAATGACTGGAAGGGTATGGTGTCTTCCACACAAGACAGGGCTGATGCCCATATGAAATTATTGCGACTGTGGCAACATGCAAAGTCCTGCACAGGTTTAAGCCAGACTAAATCAACACACGAAAAAGCAGAGGTGAATAGAAATAACAGCTGTTGAAAACTATAATTTAAATAAATGGACAATTTAAACAGAAGACATGAAGAAAACTAGTTTCTCACGGAATAAAGTAGTAGATTAAGAAAAGTAACTGGGCAGATGATGCTTTTATTTTAAGAGGAAAATATCAGTTGAGAAATTGTATCTATTTCCAGAATTTATTTTTTTGTCAGTAATCATAATTAAACATAAGGTCTCAGACAGGCTAGGCAAGTACTACTCGATGAGCTACAGCCACACCTCTTCCTTCTATTCAGAATTTTAAAAGCCATATTCAGTGGTTTGTCTTCATTGCCTTACTTTACCCTTCATCTAACTGCAACAACTTTTTAATGACTTATCTATAGTTGTCTTTTCTGTAGGAATTTTTTGTTTACAATGTACCTAAATACAAAGAAGATATGTATTAACAATAATATTAATATCCTTCATCATATTTGACCAGATATCAAAGCATTAAAATATTTTATTTCAAAGATTACATCCAACAGTTCCCAGGGTCTCTTTTATACTCCAGTAAATCAAACCTCAATTACCAGGAAAACATATTAAGAAAAGACAAAGCCTAATTTGAAATGAAAGAAAGTATATTTGCAAAATAAATACCAGTACTATTTTTGGAGCATAGTTCCAGGGTTATTTTTACATGGCTAAGTCAATTAACATAATAATTGTATTTTACTTGTATTGAAATGCAAATTTATATCTTTCTGGGGAGGTCATCTGGTCCAGTGTCTGGGTACATATAATCCTTGCTTCTTGAAGAGTCCTTGGTCCTAGGAGCTATAAAGAATTTAGTTTTCCAAAGGCACACCAGAAATAAATGTTATAAAATGTTCAAATTTGTCCACTGAAAGCACTCACAAATTATTTTGCAACTCATTATAAAGATTATATAATTCATTTTTTAAACTTCAATATGCAGCACTTACCTGTTGAAAGCATGTTATCTGTCATCTGGAGCTTACCTGTCTTGAGTAGGCATGTTCATAGTGTGTCACAGTGGAAAGTCAGTGGAAGAGGTACAAGCCCCACTGTACATACAAAGAGTTTTATGGGCTTTCCTAACAAAAGAATCATTCTTAAGAAAACAGAAGGGAATTGACTTCTGTGTTGAGCATAATGAACTGTTTTTAAAGGCACAACTGAGCACATTTGCTGCATTAAGGGCTAATGTATATTGCATATTTTGTTTAGCTTTTCTAAAGTTTCAGAGTATTTATATTCCAAGCTGTAAGGAAAGAATCATGACCCCATACTCCTTTGGGGTTGACAAACTGAGTTCCTGTGCTCCTATAAGTAGCCTATTAGGATATACCTCCTTATTTCTCTCCACACCTACAGTATACAAGCCTTACAATCCTCAAAGCCTGGTCATATCAGTTTGCTTTTTAACATTAAAATTTAAAATTACAGTGTGATCTTTACTTCTCATGCAATTCCACATGGACTAATAATAACTGAACTGCTGTGTTTGTTTCTACTGTCTTCCTTTCACTTTTACTCCTTTAACCAGAATGTCAACACTGTTAGTTTAAAATTCACCGCACTCATTGTAATCACCCTTCAACCTACTTTTATAAAACTATTAGGCAAAAGTATTTTAAGTGTAGTGTGTACCTCCTATCACAAGTCAATGTTATTACTTCTAATTTTCTTCAGGGCTTAAATAGCTTTGGTTGATTATTTTCACTTATTCTTTAGTCTACCTTTTTTGTGACTTTCTGAAGTTAGTTTGCAAAATGCTTAACTTTATGTTTTCTTCTATATTTACTTCTATTTAAGAAGTTTTGAAATTTCCTTTTTTTAAGAATTTTTTATCTCCCTTGTAAAATATATATTTTAAAATATATATTTTATACTCCAAGCTGTAAGGAAAGAATTGTGACCCCATATGCCTTTGGGGTTGACAAATTGAGTTCCTGCTCTCCTATAAATTACATCTATATTGACTGACTAATTAGATATTTTATCCCTAAGAATCTAACACTAACCCTAAGAATATACCTAATGATGGCAAATTTTGCAGAATCATCTTACAACATTGCTGAAAGAACAGCTTCTGTACTAACTTTTTTTCCTCTTAATTTTTTTAATGTTTTGACAGTTTTTTTTTCCCCCACCGTGGTAGGTATTCATGGCCGTCAACTTGACTATATCTGAAATGAAATACAATGCAGAATTGGAGGACTCAACTGTGATCCAGATCTTGAGGCTGGAAGACACAAGTTTCTGACCTGGAACTTGGCATGGAGATCTTGAGGTATAGTGGCCATAAAAACCCTAGGCCCAGGTAAGATGGTACATGCCTTTAATCCCAGGAGAATGGGGCAAGGTGATCTCTAAATTCAAGGCCAGCCTAGGACAAAGCAAGTCAAAGATACAGGCATGGTGATACATACCTTTAATCTGGACCACACCTTCTGCTGGAGGTTTACATAAAGACATTTGAAGAAGGAAAATTCACTCTTCTTTGACTGCACTTACTTGCCAGCACATCTCTTGGAACCTACTTCTACAGAAGATGAGCTTAAACAGATAACCTTCTGG
The DNA here is from genome assembly GCA_902729485.2 of Mus minutoides. NCBI lineage: Eukaryota > Metazoa > Chordata > Mammalia > Rodentia > Muridae > Mus > Mus minutoides. The sequence goes on from LR753772.1 coordinate 72,478, forward strand.
GACTGAGTAACTACTACATTCTTGGGTTTACCATTCACAGCTGCCCAGCACATCTGTTGGAACCTACTTCTACAGAAGACGAGCTTAAACAGATAGCCTTCTGGGACTGAGTAACTACTACATTCTTGGGTTTACCATTCACAGCTGCCCATTGTTGGCTTAGTTGGACTATGGACTGTAGGTTGTCACAATAAATTCCCTTAATATATAGGGACATTCCATACGTTCTCTGACTTTAGAGAACTGTGACTAGTAAATTCATTTATATAGTGGCTTTCTGTCATTTCAGCTTTACTTATCTTCTTGCTCCTCTAGAACATTCTTCTTAACCAGGTCCCTTTCCATTTTCATGTCTTCTATTTCTGTGACACACTAAGTTTAATTAACCAAAGGCTAGTAAATGACATTCCCTATGAGGATAACCATTAACAACCAATAGTCCCTCAGGCAGGAGTGGAGTGTCTTATGATGGCTCTTCCACATGTGAGGAAATATTCACAGGCCCAATCTTTTATAAGACCTGTGCAGATAATGGCAGCTACTATATATTCGTGACTATATGATTGATGTCATGTAGTGAAGATGTCATGTAGTGAAAGAATATTTTTGCTACATATCCACTTACCCCTCTTGCTACTTTTGAATTTCATATCTTTTTCAGCTTCTTAAATGTTTTATGAGCTTTGTACGGGGCAATATATCAGTTCCACTTAGAGTGGATCACTCTACTATCATGTATTCTTAGAGCTTTATCCAGTTATGAGTTTCTTCATTAACTCTTCATGGCTTGGTGAAGTAATAAACTTTCCTGGTGATGGGTATAAGTAATACTAATCTATGAATCTATACATGAGAATGTGAATAGCAGCTTGGCATCCTGAGCATTGAGCAAAACAACAGTAGTATGTTATTTCTTGGGATCCATGCCCTTTCTAGTAATGGGTTCTTGGCCAAGTTTTTGGAGACAAGCATGGGTTCTATTCTATAGGGATTGTCTGAAACCCAATCCAAAAGGCTTTGACTATTGTGTTGGGTTGGATGAAAATGGCCCATGGGTTCATATATTTGATGCTTAGGTTCTGAGCCAGTGGAAGATTTGGGGAAGAAAGGAAAGATTGGACTTGTTGGAAGAAGTATGTCACAAGGGACATGGTTTGAAGTTTCCAAAGCTCTTCTGAGTTAACTCCCTCTTCTTCTACCCCTTCCTCTCCTGTCCCTTCCTTCCCCTTCTCCATAACTCTTTTCCCCCTCCCCCTCTCTGCCTCCAACCTATGGATCAAAATGTAAGCCCTAGTGCCTTGCCTGCCTGACTTCTACTATGCTCTTCACCAAGATGATCACAAACCCTAATCCTTGTGAACCTGAAGCCCAAATAAGCTTTTACAAGTTGCCTTTGTAACTTTACAGCAATAGAAAAGTATCTAAGACAGTTACCCAAAACATCCATGCCATTAACATACTAGACGACACAATTTGACTGGCTTATTATTGTAGCTCACAGGACTTAAAACTGGATAAGAATGTTTAGGACATTTTTGTTTTTTTACCCCCCAGAAACTTCTATCACTAATAATGTTATCCAATGTGTAGTATACTTCCAGATTATTTCCAGCTTGGTTTATTTATATCCTGTGAAGAAACCGTGTGTTGTCTTCAACAATAGAGCCTTACTATGAATTCTAAATGAATCTATGAATGTCTAAATTACTATGAACAACTAAATGGAAATATCCCGTCTTGTTTCAGTCGATAGGAAATCCTAGGAAAATATCCCAAACCTCATACTGCAATTTTCACTTAATAAGTGGTAGCATCTTGGAAGAGCGTTATTCTCTTTTTTAAATTTTAATTTCAAATTTACATAATAAATAGTAGATTTCATGGGTTTGAGGGACTATTCAGCAGTTAAGAGAATGTGCTGCTGTTGCAGAGAACCCTACCTAGTTTGGTTCTTAGGATGTGTTGGAACTGGAACCTGAAAAAAGGTGGTGAAAAGCAGAGATGAAGCCCACAAAAATGCCCCATGATACAAAATAAATTTGATTTCAACCTCAAAAGCCATGGCCCTCACCCCCAATAATCTTTCTGTCTCAATGTAGTTTAAAAGTTAGGCTTCTTCTGAGAATCAAGACAATCTCTCAGTTTTAACCCATGTAAAATAAAAGGCAAAATTATGATCTTCCAAAGTACAATGGCACAGAACATATATTACAATTCAAAAATAGAGGAAAGAGTGAAGAAATATGAGAACAAAACAAGACTAAGACAGGAAGAGAAAATTTCAAATCTCGTAACTCCGTGTCTGATGTCAAAAGCCTCAGATGGCTTTGTCCTTGTAGGTTTGATGACTATGACACACTTTTCTCTTTGTTGGGCTGGTTCCATTCCCGTATACAGCTCTCCCTGGAAGATATGCCACAGACTATCACCTCTAACTTTTGGGGACTCTAACTCAATCCAGCCTTTGATTTCACAGCTTTACTCGATGATACTTCAGTTCTTCCATGAAGAACTCATTGTTCACAGGCTTAGCCTCAGTAGCTTTCCTTAACAGGGGAGGAAGTTTCCACAATGCCTTTAGTTCAGTTTCCTTCATCACTCTTGATCCAGAACCAAAGGGTTGATGCTACCAATTTTGCCTGCCTGATTATTTCATCTACTCCTTTAATGAAAATTTTCACAACCTTTGACTTTTTCATTACTCTTTCATAATAGATAACTTTGATCTCTTTTTCTCACAAGATATGGATTGACTGGGTAGGTTCTTGCTCTGTTACCACTCCCTTTATTCCATCTCATTTGGGGCCTATATTTTCATTTCCCGCAAAATCATTGACTTCATTTCTTAGTGCTCTTTTTTTTCTTACAAATTGCATTTTTAAAAATTTATTTTTGTCATGCTTGCTCTTTTTCTTTGAGACCTGCACAAAAGTGATAGCTAATAATCATGCAACAGACTCAATATTAGGCTCCCTTGAAATCTCCTCTGCCACTGAGAGTATTCCAAAACTCTTTGATTTGCCTCGAGCAGGTTCTGAGAACTAGTGCAAAAACCATCTACACCCTTTGCTAAAATGTCACAAAAATGTCCTCTAGCCTAGTTGCTAATATTGTTAGCCTGTACATCCTCTTGATTTGGGTCTCCATAGTCCACTTTGCTCAGCACTACTGTCTTCCAAGTTCTTACTTAAACGGCCCATTAAGCTCCACTTACAGCATTTAACTGTATCTCTAGTCCAAAGTCACAAAGCCTTCCACATGCCTCCAATTCACATTGTGGACAGGCCTGTCACAGCAATCACCCACTTCTTTCTTAATTACTTTTCTGTTCCTTCGTTGAAACACTATGGCTAAGGAAAAATATGACGGAGTTTAATTTGGGGTTCATATCTCCAAACAGAGTGCATGATCTTCATGGCAGTGAACATGGCACCTGGCAGTCAGCATGTCACAGAAGCAGTAGCTGAGAGCTTATATCCTGATCCATAAGCAGAAAACAGTGACACTGGATGTGGCTACTGCACTGAAATCTCAAAGCCCAACTCCAGTGACATGCTTCTTCTAAAAGACCAAACCTACTCCAACAAGGACATAACCATGGATCCTTCTCCAAACAGCTTCAACAACTGGGGACCAGGTACTCAAATATATGTGCTTATGAGGTTTATGCTTATTCAAACCACCACAGGTGTATTATTATCATTTTTTCATTGCTTCTTTATCTCTCTCTTCCTTATGGGATTGAACCCAGGCCCTTATATATGACACTCTCCTCTTATCTCTGAGCCACATTTCCACTCCGTACACCTTTTTCTACCATTACATGTCTTAGTTCCTTCAAATATAAAATCAGTGGTTTGCTATCTCTCTTATCACACTTTAAAAATTCAAACCAAATTCTGGGCCCCTGGCTATTTCTCAAAGAAAAGGAATGTCATTGTCATTGTCAGAGGAAAAAGAAAACTGAAACTTACTGTATGGAAAAAGAGGATAGCAGGGGGTAAGTAAGGACTTTAAAACATTGTTAAAATCACGGGCTTCTGTTATGTAATAAAGTATATTGCCGGGATGGAAAAATTAGAGAATAAACTGTTATGACCACTTCACGGCACATTTAAAATTTCAGTAGGAACAATAACCAGTGTCCTAGAGAATTTCATTTGTGAAAAAAAAATTGTAATCTCATTAAATATCTGTAGTTTTATTTAACTACAGATACTTAATACAAGATACCTACCACATGGACACAGAATAAGGTTTGGTAAACTGAATAAAAAAAGACAGGTATAGATGAAATAAACTGGGAAAATTAGTGCCTTTGTAATTTTATATTTATAATAATAATTTACATAAGAGAATCATAGAAAGGGAAAGTATATGGAAGAGAAGCTGCGACTGCCTAACAAACTGTTTTGTACCAATTCTATAATTTTTAACTGTGAATAGAAACGTTCTTATTGACTGATAAGTACAGATAAATTCTTAAAAAAAAAAAAAGGACCCAAAACAATCTTATCCTGAATACCATCTATTCACATCTCACTATCTTTACCCCAAGTTTTCAGTATGAAATCTTTGTGTATGAGGATTTAAATCGTGCCTGCACTCCAAATACAGCAGCAAATGTTTAGAATAAGACATATTTGGCAACATTACCCTCATTATGAAATACCTACCACATGGACACCGAGTAATGTTTGGTAAATTGAATAGAATTGACAGACATAAAGATGAAATAAACTGGGGAAATCAATACCTTTGTAATTTCATCTCTCATAAAAGCCAACATTAGGCATGGCAGCTAATGCCTCAACTCTCTCATTGCTGATTTAATGTGAATGTAATCCCTTATGCTTTTCAATTTTGTAAAAAAGCAAATAAAATAAAATAAAATAAAATAAGCTCAAGGTATATTTCAAAAACAACTTGCTGGTTATCATATGCAAATTCCTATATTACCACCAGTTTTATCAGTTCCTATGACATCTGTTTCATTTGTTATAGTGTAAAGATATTTTTTGAGTTAAATATTTTGTCCAATATGTATTTACTTTTCTACAAAATTTATACACATGATCAAAATGCTCTTTTAAATAGAGTTTTTTAAAATTAAGATTCTAACTTACCAAGCCACTTTTTGATTTCTTTCATTTCTTTTTTTTTTTTTTTTTCTGAAGCCTGGAAGGGTGGTAACTTTGCACATACACATGCTCACACTTCTCTTTCTTGTATATAGTTCTGTCATTCTCAGATAACTTTATCTCTTCCTATATCCTGTTGCCTAAGAGGACACTTTGAGATACTATTAGAAATTTTTGAGAGGGACACAGAATAGAAATCACTTCTGTTTTTAGGTCTTCTGGAACTTTCTAGGATTAGGGTAGGTCCTGTTTCCATGAAACCCATAAAATAGGAAGTTTTATTAGGTAGAAGGTTTTTTTTGTTTTTTTGTTTTTTTTGTTTGTTTGTTTGTTTTGTTTTGTTTTGTTTTGTTTTTGTTTTCTTATAGGCCTTCCACATCATATTGCATATTTGTAAGGGACTCTGTCTCCTTGACTGTTAATTCTGTGCTAATTATGCATGAGAAATATATGTAAAATGAGAAGCCGAGTGTTTTTAACTAGCACAGTGTTCTGGCTTTGTACATTATTAGGTTCAGTGAAGTTCATATACTTTGTGTGATACTCTTAAAGGAAGGCAATCCAGAGGCTAAGTGGGATGGCTCAGTGGGTAAAGAGGCTTGACACATTTCACAGTCTGGGTTTGATCCCTGAGACTAACTGGTTCAAGTTGCCTTCTGACCTCCACACTTGGGTACACCATGGCTCCACTACAAATAAAATAAATGTAATGGAAGATAATATAAGTTTAGGGGTTCAATACAGAAAGAAAAGTGGAACTATTAAGAAAGAACTATTATATATAAATATGTGACATTTGAAAATTATTAAAGATTTGAGCATATTCTATCTCAAACTCTATATGATATTTTTATTACAATAACCAGGAAAAAGATGACAGATATGCATGTCCCAGTCATTAGCAATAAATTTACTTCGTAACTTTTTAAGCTTTCTTGCACTACCTGCAGCTCTCTTACCAATATTTACTCAGCACATGTATGTTACCACACAGTGATAGGCAGAGTATGTACGTCAGCAATGTGGATATTTTGTAATAGCAGACTGCTTTACCGTGTGTGTGTGTAAATCCAGTAGAAAAGCATCCCAGGTATGTGTGTTTTCTGTATCCATGAACTGAGGCTGCCTCATAAACCCGAAGAACACCCCCTTCCACAGCTACATTCTCTCCTGTGCCAAAGGTCAATATGTTGAAATTAGTCTTCAAGAATTGCTTGATTTCTCTCTCTCTCTCTCTCTCTCTCTCTCTCTCTCTCTCTCTCTCTCCCTATCTCTATCTCTATCTCTCTCTTTTTCTTTCTTTTTTGATTGTTAAGATAGACATCTTCCAGGGGTGCAAAATTACAATCTTTGTGAGACCTCTTATTGCAATCAAGTCAACTTTATACACTGTTCTTAATGCTCCTTTTTCTGACAGTACAATCAAGCCTGTTATTTTCTAAAACACTGGACCGGCATCCAAAATACTAAGGATTAGGTTTTTACTAATGTGCCAATTCCTTGGGTTTGTTTTAAGAGGTATGTGTGTATGTGTGTATGTGTGTGTTTGTGTGTTTGTGTGTATGTGTGTATGTGTATGTTTGTGTGTGAGTATGTGTGTTTGTGTGTGTGTGTATGTTTTGTAAGTATGTATGTTTGTGTGTACGTGGATGTGTGTATGTGTGTGTTAGTTTTGAGTTCTTCTTGATTAAAAGTGTATCTGCCAGAAAAAAAAAATTAATACCTTTTTAAAAAGTTTATGGTCAAGAATCAAATATTAAAAAATAATGTGAATTATTTACTTACCTAGATGAAATTGCTATGTTGGTTTTACATTTTCAATTTCAAAATAATGAACCCTTTCCTCCATAGTGTAAGATGTATTTGGCAGGGCAAATATCAGAGACATCCCTTCATCATTAAATTGGGCAAGGGAACTCACTGGCTCTCAAACTGTTAAATGGATATTAGGTCTTTTAATGAATGGAACAGTTATCTTGGTGCCAGCTTAACTAACAACATTGACATGATTAGCATACATTTTGGCAACTGTTCTAGCACAGGGTCTCAGGAAAAAGAAGCTTTTATGTCTAAGCTTAATTTACTTTAGCTTTCCCTGCTACGTCTGCTTTTAATGTGAACAAAATAATATGTAAAGGAAATCCTACAACAAAATTATTTATGAATACAGAATTTTATTAAGGTCATTGATATTTCTCATGCAAGAAGTGAAGTTCAATAACCATCCCCCCCCCAACACATGAACCATGCTCAAATTGTAAAATGAATAGAATGTTTTTCTTTTTTTATAATGATGTTAAAAGTCATGAAGCTTGTGGAGTACTTATTTATTTTATTAATGCTGCTACATGCCTTTTATGTAGCTTCTCCTTTTATTAAAAAAAATAACTAAGCAAAACATGACTGGAAAAAATGTGTTCCTTCTTTGTTATGTAAGATTTGTGAATGAACAGTTTATGAGCTTAAATGGTCTTATAAGTCTCTTAGTTCAAGTGTCTATCATACAAAAGGAACATTCATTAAAATATATTAAATTTTTTGTCTTAGATTCTGCTGCCTTATATATTTATTTATCTGTATTATCAAAGTGAAGAAAACAAGAATAAGCAATTAATAAAAATCTAATATGTCCTGTGTTTATGTTTAAGGTTTTTCTTTATGGTGTGCCATTATCTTAAATATTGCAAGTTAGTGAAACACAACAAGCAGAGGTTGCTGGAATGGGAGGGAACACTCACAGTGATATTAAGTCTATAATTAGCTAATGGCATAGACATGCATGAGTGCAAATTTTCATAGGAACTTAAACATATAAGCAAATTCTCTTCTATATATGTCTACAATTTACACACCCTTAAAAATTTACCCAGTGTTTAATTAGGTCATGGATTCATTTAATATAAACTTTAGCACAGCAGAATACTACCATTTCTCACACTTAATCCTGGAAACAGACACCAATATCAGGCACTTCAGTGAAAGAACAAGCCAATGTTCAAATATAAAGTGGTAAAAATAATCAAGAAAATATGAAAATATAAACTTTTAATTTGCAGACATATAAACAATTTTGGTATGGTACAGACACATGAGGATGATAAGTAAAGTGAATCATTTTGAAGCTAACACATTTCTTGTTTACACAGACAACTTTGCTCCAGTTCTTACATAAAATAAAATTTCCATCTCATGCAAAGAAGGAAGCAAGAAATCACTGACAAACCAGGTTTCTTCATTGCAAAAGACTGGTAAAAACTAAATTATCAAAAGAATCTGCAGATGGGCTTACAAATAAAACTTTGGATGTATTCCAGAACCAAATAAAGAAGCCAGAACTTTAGCCAATCGTCCAAAACAACTACAAAAAGTATAACTTCTATATAAAATGCCTAACTCAAACAACCAACAGTGTACAGTAGCCTTTTGAGGAATTCAATTTGAATACAACTTTTATTTTTCTCATTGGGCAGGTGAACAGAAGTGTACCCAAGCTAACATAAAACCCACAGAAAAAATTGCTGCTGACCAGTGAAGAGTGCACTAAGATATCATAAACACCAAGCAAGCAAGTAGAGATGGAGACACTGATGTGTGCCTTGCTCTTTTACTGAGTACAATGTCTAGATGCTTTTCACGAAAGGAAGAATACACAGATGATTCCTAACCCCTTTAATTCTAGCAAGTGCAGCAGTAACGCAAACAGAGAGCAGGTGGAGTTACACAACACATCGCACTCTTCAGCAGGTCAAAATTCATATAACACATGGCAATGTTTTGATGCTTGCCTCTAAATAATTGTACTTCTTTGTAAAATGCCTTCTCTTTCAAACTATAATCAACGTACCTATGAGGTAATGCATTTTCTGTTTACAAGTGGATTTCCTTTCTTTCTTGTCATATATTTCAATAGAGAATTCAGTTAACATTAATTTTACATTTAATGTTTAAAACAATATATTTAAAATATACTCTCTCCTTAATTTCCTGTATAACAACTATCATGTACAATGCCACAGTTCCCTGCAAAGGGGAAGCTGGTGCCCTCTTGTGGTGAAAAGCCATTTTAGAAACAACAAAAATGTTCTTCTCTTACCTTAGTCTTGAGTTTTGCCAGTCATCTGCTTGGTGTATTAGAGCTGCCAGTTATATCCAACATTTTATATATATATATATATATTTATATATAAATAACAATGATATAGCTGTTAGTACTAATTTTCATTTAAAAATTCTGTACACATTTTATAACTTCTGATTTTGCATTAAAAACCTGTAAACAACTATTTACAATATAGTACAAGTTATAAATTAATTGTCCTTTATGGAACTGCATCAGCACAACGTTGTCTGCGTGACAAAGACTACCTATGGCAGTTATAATGTCCCTCCATGTTATTCCACAATGGCAATTCAAATGTTAGAAATATCCACTGGTTTTCTCTCTCTCATACACAAGTCAATTTTTCCTTTCAGTGGAATCTGTACTTCCAAATTGTCGTCTTCCCTGTGATGTTTTTTACCTTTCCGTAAGCAGATGTATATTCCCATCCCTGTAACTAGTGTGATGGAGCCCAAGCTTATGACTGACAGAGCTACCAATGTGGGCATACAGGACATAGATTCTACCTTCCTATGAGTTGGCTCTATTGAGATTTGTGGTTCTTTCTCTTCTATATTAATTTCTGGCTCCTTTCTCAAAAGGCTCTCAATGTAGCTCTCATTACTGACGGTGTCATTGACAAATAAGTTCACCATGACCGTGGAATGGAGAGGCTCAGGGTATCCGTGATCACTTACTTTCACCAGTAAGCGATGCAACCCATAATCTGTCTGAAGCAAGGCTTCCTCCAGAGTGATGTTGCCAGTCTTGGGGTCAATTCTGAAGGACTCAGGCCTGGGACCTCTTCTCCCTATGATGCTATAAGCTATGACAGCATTCATGCCTGTATCTTTGTCAACCGCATAGACTTCTGTTACTGGTGAGCCAGGGAGAGTAGAAGGTAGGACCAGCAAATAAGACATATTAGATTGAGGAAATAGAACAAGAGGAGGGTTATCGTTGATGTCCAGAAGGAGAATTGTGATTTTTGTGGTAGAGGAAAGGGCAGGCTCACCCCCGTCAACAGCCTCCACCCACAGAGTGTAAGAGCTTTGCTGTTCTCTGTCTAAAGAGACTTTAGCTCTCAACATACCCTTGCCTGTATCTATGACAAAAATGTCACTCTGGTTCATTACGGAGAGGGCTACCCATCCATTCCTCCCAGCATCGGCATCTGTTACACTAATGACTCCAATTTCACCATATCCCGGAAAGTTTTCTGGCACAAAAAAGCTGAAGTCCTTGTTGATGAACCTCGGACTGTTGTCATTTTTATCCAACACAGTGAGGGCCACTGTAGCTACTGATTCTCTGGGTGGTGTCCCACAGTCCACTGCTCGGACAGTGTATCTGTACTTTTCTTTCTCTTCTCTGTCCAGCTGAGTAGAAACTGTCAGAATCCCTGTGACACTGTCTAAGGAAAAATATGACGGAGCGTCGGGTCCCAAGAAGTAAGAAACTCGTCCCATCTCTCCACTGTCAGCATCTGTAGCATAGAGCTTTGTCAGAAAGGCATTGGGTGCATTGTTTTCTTCAATGGTCAGTTCTATCAAGGGCTGAAGGAAAACAGGGGCATTGTCATTGTCGTCTAAAAGTTGTACTTTAATCATTCTCTTGACATGAAACCCCTCTGAGTTCCAGGCCACTACAGATATTTCATAGAAGGGCTGCACCTCATAGTCCATGGGCTTTGTGGTCTCCAACAAATATTCATTGTTGTACGGCTTGTAGGGTGCTAGCCTGAATGGCCCTTCACCATCCAAGAAGCAGTTAATCTTGTATTTACCTTCCGGATCTTTGATGGTAAAAAATGCAATTGGGGTATTAACAGGCTCCAGTTCTTTCAGATACACAACACCATCCACCTCATTTGCGATATAACGTGGGACGATTTCTGGGGGTCTGAAAACGACTTTGATGATCGATACAAGAGCAGTGATCACTGCAGGGATACAGCCAGGTCCATTAGCTAGGATGGTGAGCTTATGTGTCTGTAGAACACTCCCACCAATCTTACTGGAAAGCTTAACGACTCCAGTAACTTCATCCAGGTGGAATAAATCCTTGGTTTCCTGTGGAACTTTCTGGCTGTAACTGTAAGTGATCTGTGCATTTGTCCCCAAGTCTCTATCCACAGCCTGGACTGTTGCAACTGGGGTGCCCACTGTAGCATTTCCATAAACGGTAACATTAATTTGTGAGTCTACAAAGAGAGGACAATTGTCATTAATGTCACTTATGCCAATGGTGAGGGTGGCACTGCCCAGCAGTGGTGGAGATCCACCATCCTCAGCTATGATGATGCTCACATACTGGTCCTGGGTTTCTCTGTCCAAAGCGCCCATGACAATCAAGTAGGGTGTGCGTTCCCCATTCTCATTCTCCTCCACATCCAGGGTAAACATGCCATGGTAGTCTAGTAAGCGATAGGTTTGCACACCGTTAATGCCTACATCAGGGTCCACAGCAGGATGCTCTATCGCCAATCTGGTATTTACAGGTGAATTTTCTGGGACCCAAACAGAGATTTCAGAAATGGGGAACTGCGGAGCATTGTCATTGATATCCCTGATGGCAATTTTCACCTTCACAAACCTAAAATATTCCTGAGGCAGGACCAGCACGTCCAGAAGCAAAAGGCAAGAGTCAGAAGAAGGAGAGGAGGCAATGGAGGTACTGCCGCCCCAGGCAGCCCCACCGCCCCCATCCAGACACAATGCTTCTCTGTCGATCTCCTGTGCAGAAGTGTGCAGCTCGCCGGAGCGGTTGTTTAGGGTCACATACTGGCCACTCAGTCCCCCTGAGGCCAAGCTGAAAGAGAGAGGGGGGTTCCCCTCAGCGGCAGTGCGCTCTGGATGCAGCAACTGCTGGCCTTGTCTCCCAGAGGCCCGAGGCAGCAGCCTCAGGTCCTCTGCCAGGCTGCCTATGAGCACTCCCGCGGGCAGTCCCTCGTTTAGGCTGTACAGAAGCTCGGTAGCACGGCTGTAACTCGCGAGGCAACTGAAGGGTCCCACGAAGAGGAAAAGCAGAAAAACATGCTGGAGTGAAGGAAGGGGACAAGTGTGATTACACACTCCAGGAAGCAGAGATCTGAGTTCGGAAGTAGTGACGCCCCCCCGACCCCCTCCCGAGACAATGCTTACCTTCATCCCTATTTCCACAAACAAAACCCCTAATCTGAATTGAGCAGAGTAGAAACTTGCTGCCAGACAGGAGAGATCTGTGGGAGAGAGCTGTCTCTGAAACTTAACTCCTTTCTCTTCATCTTCTATTCCGCATCCCTCCCCTGCCCCCAACTCAGCTCCCGTACAGTCTGGTAACTAGCTTCTCTAGTTAAGGTTTAGAATCTCAAACTTTAAGTCTTTGGGTCTCTGGAAACACAGAGCAGAGCATACTTTGACTCAAATTGCTGGCTGCGCTACTAGACAGAAAATTATGGGGAAGAAAGGGAAGGGAAGGTGGCGAAAGGGACTGAGCAGTGCAGGATTTACTGCTCATTGACATGATTCTGCCATTAAAGTCCCATGTGTTACACCCGTTTTCTCCGAGGCCAGCAAGGACAGCAGCATCAGTTGTAACAACAACAACAATAAGAACAACAATAACAATAACAACATGGACAATTGAGCCATACTTCCTACGTACTTTAGGGAGGAAAAAGCTTTTTCATTTTAATCTGTACACTGAAATCAAATAAAGTGATCTGGGTCTCTACCTCTTATTATGCCCTCTACCTCCTGATAAACTGACAAGCCAGCAAAGTAATCGGGAAAAATTATTATGCAAAAGCATTTGTCAGTTGCAGTAGACAGAAGATTCCAAGCTGATATTGGACACAGGAATCGATCTTTACAGCCTGGAATATAAAGCGGATTGAGCGCATCCTCGACCCTCCACCTCATGCAACATTTCTGCTTCAGAGACTTCCTCTATGGACCCGAGGGACCAAGCTATTTGTTTAAAATACCTTGGGCTCGGTATCCCAAACTCCTTTCCCTCCCCCTATCCTCTAGTGAAGTTTGCATTCTGGGAAAACGTTTGAAAATACCGTCAAGGAGTAGAAACAGCTGGAGAGCATTGCAACTTCTGGAGGACCCAGGGTTCGCGCATCCTTACCGGCAGGTTCCTGTGGCTGGTCCTGCTGCTGGGACGATGTAGATGCCCCATATCCAGGCACGGGTGCCAGGTCGCCGGGCGCAAGCTCACTGCCTGGACCAGCGAGCTGCGCGCGTTCCCTCGGCCGCGCATTCCCTGGGAGGCTGCAGTCAGAGCGCTCCAGAAGGGAGGGTGGCAGAGGACACTCCCTCTCTGTTCATGCAAATCGCCTGGGAACTTCAGCCAATAGTCACTGGTCTGTCAATTAAGAACAGAAACTCGGATAGACTGGAAAGCACAGGGCCAGAAGGGGACATTTACAGTGTCCGCTCCTGGACAACCCACCAAAAGAGACAGAATAAGGACTGGCTCTTTACAGCTGGGAGGAAATGCCACCAGGTTGGGGACCAGAGCGCATGACTACTAGCCTTGACAAGCTTCGCTCCTTACTGCACCATTTAAATCCCAAGTCTACAGGTTGTTAGCAAGAGAGACTTCAAATAAATAAACAAGTCCCCGTTGGTGTCTGATCAGACAGACCTGTTCCCACAAAACCCTGCTTTGCCAACCAGTTCCTCATTGTCAATGTGGATCCAACAGTTCTTTGCACTGAGCAAGAAAACACACTTTTCTCAAACAAGTGCAGTCTCAACTTCTTGGTGCCAAAGATGCAAGCCAAAAAAAAAGAAAAACAAAAAACAAACAAACAAACAAACAAACAAAAAAAACAAAGCTATGAAATCCGTGGAGGCTCTTTCCGTCTTCATTTTAATCTTCGCTATTGGTGATGTCAAAGCTGATAGTTTCCTGGACACAAGTTTTTCTAGGTGTCTGCCTGGAGGTTTAATTTTAAAAGTAGCTCCAGTTTCTAGCTGAAATGCTAGGGGATCATGGTGTGTGTGTGTGTGTGTGTGTGTGTGTGTGTGTGTGTGTGTGTGTGTGTCTGTCTGTCTGTCTGTCTGTCTGTCTGTCTGTGTCTGTGTTTTTGTGTATTGTGAGTAATACCAACTATTTTTCTGGAAGGGAAACAGAGAGTGCAGTCACGGAAGCTTAAATAAAATAGTTCAAATGTTCTCATTTCTCTTCTCACTCTGCTCTCCTAAGTGTCTATGGGGGATAGGGCCCTTTTCAAAGAGGTCCTGGAGCTGTGCAGCTTTGCTATCTTTTTTGACTCTGATCTTCAAGAGTTTGTGACCTGCAATCTTTCATGAAATCAGTTGGTGGGAGAGTCCAGTACATTCCTTCTGTAGAACTGGCAGATCTACAGGGTGTCATATAAGTATTGGCCAAAGGCATTCAGCTTCTCTTCAAGTCTATATTCTCTTCACTGGTCTTCCAAATTTTCCCCTAACACTGAGTTAAGACCAGAAAAATCTCTGCCTCTTGCATCAGAAATATCAATTCTCTGTACTTTCCAAAAGAAAGCTAATTTAATTTTCTTCTACCTTGTACTAAACAAAATAGAAATTGTTTGGCTAAGGTAATTGTTATTTACCTTACTCATGGCCATATTTTCTCCTTGATTCCACTAATTCTAGACAGAAACTCATGAACATTGATAAAGTACTACATCAGGACACCTGGTGTGTTCTGACGCTTGTTATTGCAAAGTTGTGTTGTGTATGGAAAAGACAAAACACTATACTACAAATATGACAAATATTATGAGCATAGCTCTTTAGAGCCCAGTGGGAGTGTAGATGAAGTAGCTAGTCCACACGTACACATCTGGACATAGTCTTCTGGGTAAAAGGCCATCATGTATCTGGTAAACAAACCACATCCAAGGAGGCACATTTGCCTCTTCTTCTTCAGTCCCCTGTCTGCTAGTTCTGCGCTACAGCTGAACTTTTACCAACACTGGTAAATATTTACCTTGGAGTCTGTAGTCAAGACATTACCAGACTCTAAAAATCTCTACCATGCTCCATTTAAATTGTGTTTATGTCTTGATGCAATACCCTTAGCCTTGAAGAAGCCAGGAGCATATGCTTAGAGTTAGAATATCTTTTAATGGTCATAAAACCCACAATATGCATCGATTCAACTGCTGTACAGATAGTAAACACTTTGGACTGTGTATGTTCACATACCTCCTAATCTCAACTGGTTAAGTCTTTTGTCTCTGACTCTGTCTCTTCATGAGTGGGTGTTAGATTTTCTTTTATTTCTAACATTGGAGTAGAACATTTTCTTTTTCCCTTTTTAGAAAGACAAACTAGCCGAAGGCATTTTTCACAACTGCCTTTTCTTTTCTCTGGTGTCATTCCCTTCTTTACTCCAAATCTACTTCTAAAGGAATCCCTGCCACCCCACTACTACAGATTCAGCTCTTTCACCATATTATCCATCTGTCTCTATAGAAAACTCCATTGCTACTGTTCCTTTTTGTTAAGGTGAGTGGAAATTAAATCTCCCTATTAGACTATAATTTGTCTCCAGTGTTTCTAAAAGGAATGGATATAAGAACGGTAGCAAAAGCTATTATAGTGAGTAGGCAGACAGGAATTCAACAGGTTCTCAAAGTATTCTTCGGAGGGACAATATGAAGCACTTTTGTTTTAAGTTACTATGCCAGTTGTTGTGTCCCTGAATAGTTTTTGTTTGTCACAAAAATTTGAAATCTTGGCACAACACTAGGTAACAACTTACATGGGACATGCATGGTGTTAAACATACTACTTGTTATCGTCTTCCCACTTTGAGAATCTAAGGAAAAGATTCATGCAGCATTTTTTTTTTTTTTTTTTTGGAACTGGGTTTAAAAAAGAGAGACAGAAGCAAATGAGCTTCTTTGGTTATATGCACTATTTTACTGGGCATTGTAAAAGCATCCCCAGACTACTGTTCCTTCTGGAGGTAACCTTGTGACCTACCATCTGGTGCCACAGATTTCTTTTTAAAGATGATTTAGAGAGCTTCCATGCTATTAGTCCTTTGAAAATAATACTCATGAGCTTCTCGGATGTCTCAGTCCCTCTGGGCCTGCTTCCCAGGTGTTTTGTAAAAACTGATCTAGACGAATAGTTAGATTACATGCCTCCCAAGCCTATTTCTGCTGTGGACAAAGGACTCGGCATGAAATAATGGTCGGCATTTTGAACAGGGCTGGGGATTCGCTTCCTACTCTCTGGATTGTTGCTTATTTCCTGTGTGATTTTAGGCACAATGTCCATCGTCACACCTCTGCTTCAATTTTCTTCTGAACATCCCCACATGCCACAAGCACATATATGCCTGAAGTGGCTTCCATGATTTTTGTTATGAACAGATGCTTCATGATAATATATAGGTTACTTTGCTTATTATACATCATGTTACATAAGTAAATGAGAGTAATGCTTTTCCCTTCTTTTCCTAGTGTTTTTCCTTGTTATAATTCAGCAAACGTGTTTCTGCATTTCTATCAGGACAACAGTTTCAAACATTGTACTTTAATAAGAATATTCTGAAATATTTGAAATCTAAATATACTATCTGTGTTATTGAATAAGCCTTTAAGTAATTTTCATTATACCTTTTAAAGTATTTTAATAATAGCATGGTATTCACAAAGGCTCAATTAACTAATTTAGTAATATTAATATATAATGTACTTTGAAGCACAACCCAATATATGTTCAATCTAGTTTAAAATTATAAAATAATGTGAATTATATTACCATATTTTGAGACCATTTGTTTATACCATTAATAGCTTATAAAAACTCTAAGCATGATAATTGAAAATGTATGCTGTGCATGGATGTGTATCACATATATTAATATATGAGCATTTGTACTTATAACAATTGTTATGCAATACAAAATCTTATTTGATTAATTAATCAATGTTAATGGTGACTGTATTTCAGAGTACAAATAACTGTAAAATGTTGAAAAAATCATTTTTTTAAAATCTAGGTTCTGAACATGCAGTGAATTAATTTATTTGCTATTTCTTCAATCCTCACAGCATTTTATGATATAATTAATATTATACCAATTTTACAAAATTGCATGTTATCCACTGTGGCTGCTGGACCACATCTGTGACCTAGAATATATATATTTTTTTCTTCTAGTATATACCCTTATTTCATGGATTGACTAACCAACTAATCAATCCATCAATCAACTGATCATGCAATGTACCCACCCACCTGTCATCTAAATGTGCTTAATTCAAACAACAAGCTGATAAACCATCAAATCAGTGATGGAGACATAGATTTGTGATAGATTTTTAAGACAGTTAAAGGGAAATTAAAGTAAGAATGAGTTAAAGATCTCATTTTTTAAAAAGTCTTTAACCCATTACTGTGATTCAACCATTTTGCCTATGTTTGAATAGCTTAGCTCTCTCAATTTGAGGACTTAAATATATATTCTATGTGTAATTTTATATATACTGAAAACATGAATAATCTTCATTTAGTATGTGACTGTTTGATCTGTGTGTGGAGGGGGGCATATGTGTCAAGGACCACATATGGAGGCTAGAGTACAACTTGAGGGTGTCAATTCTCTTTCTCCACCATCACGTTCATTTCAGGGGTCCAAAGTATGTTGCTTGAACTGCGAGGCGAGTGAAATTATAGGTGAAGCAATATCAACAGCCCTTTAAGTACTCTTTCAGACCTTAGGATCACACAGCTTATTTTATTTTTTACTTATTAACTGAAAGGGAGAGAGATATCCATGGGCTCAAAATAGCCCATTCTAAAAATAACCCATCTTTAAAAAGTACTAAATTTTGAGATCAAGATTTTTTGATATTAAAGATAGCTTAAATAAATAGCACTCTTTCTTACTCTCTAATTTTATGATCAAATCCTGATTTCAAGTATTGAATTAAGTAATGATTCCCTTTTATTCATATTATTTACTAATATTCAAATATGCGATTTTTAGAAGAAGCTATTAATTTTGGTAAAGTATATTAGGAAAACTAAAATATGTTTTAGTTCTCTATGCAATTTAAAAATTAAATTATGAATCTAGTAGGGAATTATCAGTTCTTTGCTAAAAAACTAGACCTTCAATAAAATAAATAAATGACATTTACAAACCAAGCCTGGCAGATAAATCAAATTGTTATAATAACAATTTACATGCCATAGCATGTATTACTATACAGTGGAGTTCATAAACAAGACTTTTGTAAATATTTTTTATTACTATCTTTTATATTTCAGGAAATTTTGTATAGGTAGAAGAAGAAGGAAGGTATTAGGGGAAAATAGTTCTTTTCAAAATTGAACATCACATAACAAAGATAAGTATATCTGGATGATGTCACTAGAAAAACCCAGGCTTAATTATAGCTAACATTTTCAACTATCTCTCCTTATACTCAAAATAAAATTTAAAAGCCATTTTCAACTCATTTGAATTTCACGTTCTTCTTTCTCACTTCTGGCAGAGGTGATAATGAGCAGGAAAATCATCAGAAGTAAGGTGGTTGGGTTGAGGAAAAGAAATGAGGGGCATGGAAAATCCAAAAACGTGGATCAGCAACTGCTCACTGATGAATGGTTTACTGAATTCATTTTATTTGTGATGTATGTGCATTATTCCTTAGAGTCAGTACCTTGGAGACTTCAAAGAAGGAGAAATACAGGTTGTGCACAGAATAAAGCAATTGTAAACCCTATAAATTAGCATAGAAATTAGGTCACGACCGTCACAAATCTATTGAAGGACAGAAAGAATTTTAAGTTCATAGTTTAGGGCATAGAACTTGTGTATTTTCTGACATCTATTCTTCATTCTCACAAGCAGAATGTTTCATGTAGGAAAAATTAAAGCATATTTATGCTAAGGTAATATTTTTACAGAGATTTTCACGTAGCTGTACAAAACATCGTTTTATTTCTTTTTGTAAATCTAAGCTGGGTTGCTAAACACTGCATAGCCTGTCTGGCCCGTGCCTGTGATCATAAAAGCACCAAAGGAGTATTATAGGGTCAGTGGCAAGTGTTGTGCACTAAGTAGAACATTAACATTCTCATGTTGGGTCAGTGGGGTGTGGTGGCACACATCTTTAATCCCAGCACTCGGGAGGCAGAGGCAGGTGGATTTCTGAGTTTGAGGCTAGCCTGGTCTACAGAGTGAGTTCCAGGACAGCCAGGACTGTACAGAGAAAACATTCTCGTGTTGGAATGACTATCACTAAGTTCTACCTCCTTTGCGGTATCTTTTCTGTAGACTTTTGCCTTTTATTTCACTTATTACTAAAGCTGTAAGTATTATTAACCTTAGGATTTTGTCAGATGAATGGCAGACATTACCTATCATCATCACTTGGTGTTAAAACAATGATTTTATTGGGGGAAATGGAGGACTGAAGGTTCTCAGATGTTTAGTAGGTGGCTAGAGCTTAAACACAGAAGTGGCTATGTTGGGATTGAACAAAGGATACTTGAGATCATTTGCTATAATGATTATGCAGCAATTTTTGTTTGTAGTAACTTTTTTCCTGTGTTCACAGGATATAGATATTTATTGATTATTGTACTGATACCACTTACTCACAGTAATTAGAATCTTACAGTAAAAAGCCACTTCAAAAGCATAAAACTACTAACTTTTGGCTATTTTTTTCACAGAATATATTTTGAGTATCCTCCCCAAATCCTCTCTACTCCTCCCCACATCCCTCCTCACCCAACTTTATGTTCCCTCCCAAACAAGCAAGCAAACATCAAAAACAGGAAACCAAAACAAAACCAAGAAACACTCACCCACACACAAAACCTACAAAACCATAAATTAAAAAAAAAAAGAGCAAAAGAATAATATGATAGAATGTGCCAAAACAAAACAAAACAACCAAAACAAAAACCCAAAAGTCCACAAAAACAATATAAGGTCATTTCATGTTGGCAAACTTTCATGAGCATGGGGACTGTACTAGAATGTGGTCGGTATATTCAATGATGAAAGGTACTAAATTTCTAGAAGAAAGAAAAAAACTAAACAAGAACAACAGCAAAACACTAAGCAACTATGAATTTTAATATGCATGTACATACATTATATCCAGGAAAGGATATTGTCTTTGCAAATTATTTGGACTATCCAGAAAGCATATTTTCATTATTTAGAATCATAGATCAGTAAAACAATTTTGTGGTTTTAAAAAAAAAGGGTTCACACTGATAATAGTCATGTAAGTATCATACAATACTAAAATTCTTAACTCTAGATAAAATGTAAGTCAGGAAAAAAGATTTATATTAATGTTTTTAAGGATGCAGTAATAATAATTATATTTTTGTGGGTTGTTCACTGTTGTAGATATATGCATTTTTTATTATATTTAAAGAGAATTGATGGCTACTGGCAAAAAACTTTTTGTAAATTCATTTAAAATATTTTATGCATCTTTTGAACTTTAAATAAGTCAAACACATAGATAAATATATTAAAGGTAATATATTCATAATGTTGACCAGAATTTAGACCTTGTACAATTCAACACAAGTAAACAAATTAGGAAAGAATGTTAAAGTGTGTTTCTTGTGCTTTGTCTATGTTATTTTATATTAGGAGAGAAAAGTGGGGGAGGTTTGAATTAATTGAGTCAGGGAGGATCTGAGAGGAGTGGGGACAGGAAATTGTGATCAGAACATATTATGTAAAAACAATTATTTCAATCAAAAAAGAAAGATTTTAGAAAGAAAAATTTAAAAGGCAATTAGGACAGTTATGTAGTTCGCAGTGTTTTCCATGGTATTTTGTATTAAGTGTAGTGGATTAAATTTCTTGAATTACATGTTCAAAATAGGTTGGAGGAGGATCTGAGTTATACCCCACCTCTAATCTTAACCACCAAAGGTTCTGTATTGCCTGTTAGAGGAAATGGCAACCATGTCTTTCTTTTATTATTATTATTATTATTATTATTATTATTATTATTATTATTATTATTATATAATTTCTTCATTTATTATTTCAAATGCTTTTCCCAAAGCCCCATATACCCTCTCCCCATCCTGCTCCCCAACCCACCCACTCTTGCTTCCTGGTCCAGGCATTCCTCTGTACTGGGGCATATGATCTTCGCAAGATCAAGGGCCTCTCCTCCCATTGATAGCCGACTAGGCCATCCTCTGCTACATATGCAACTAGAGACACAACTCTGGGGGGTACTGGCTAGTTTGTATTCTTGTTCCTCCTATAGGGTTGCAGACCCGGGGGGATCCATTCCATATAAAACCACCAAATGCAGACACTATTGCATATCCCAGGAAGACTTTGCTGACAGGACCCTGATATAGGTCTCCCTTGTGAGACTATGCCAGTGCCTGGCAAATAGAGAAGTGGATGTTCACAGTCATCTCTTGGATGGAACACAGGGCCCTAATAAAGGAGCTAGAGAAAGTACCCAAGGAGCTAAAGGGGTCTGCAACCCTACAGGAGGATCAACAACGTGTCTTTCTTTTAAAATGCTGCAAAGACTGTATTGCAACCCTACTTTTGTTTCAATAGGCTGTAATGACTACATTGTTATGTCCACCTTGCTATCTTTGCTTTTTTAAAAACCCTGCATATATGCCCACCAAATCCCCCATTTGGAACCCCACTATGCCTGAGCTATAAAGCCCTTCTCTTCCCCATGTTCAATGCTGACCTCTTGACCCCCTCCTTAACGGGAGGCAGCCTGTGTGAATATATTATTCAAGAAATTTAAACAAACAAAACCAAAACCAGCTTGCTTTAATTAATTTGACCATGATGATTTAGGTTAGGGTTAAGATTAAGGTTAGGGTTGGTGTTAGGGTTAGGATTAGGGTTCAGGTTCGGGTTCGGGTTCCTGTTAGGGTTAGGAAGAGCTTTTTCATCAAATCTTTAGGTTTAATAGTAACTTCAAATACATTTATATATTTTTACTATTTAAAGAAAACATTCCATAGTAATTTCCAGAAGCTGAAGAAAGCTAGTAACAACATAGCAGCTTCCAGGTTCTTGGTGTCTGGCTTTTCTAATGTGTCTTTACACACGTAAAACTCTGCCTGCCTTTTGTGAGATTACACTTAATGATATTTGTTAAACTTTTAATATTGCTCAGTTTTGTCTTTTCTGAATTTTTCTTGTCCTTGTTTCACCATTTAGTTCTACTTCCATCTGAAGGACTCCTGTTTTCTCTGTAGAGTTCTTTTATTATAATCCTACTTTATCTGTTCCTAGATGCAGGTATTCTAAGTCCTCTCCCCATGTCTTCAAATTCTATGCAGCCTCAGTTTTCCTGTGATGATGGGATGCTAGATAAGGTTAAAAAGGTCTTTCTCTCCAGTTGACACTTAAAACAAAGGTTGTTGGCTGTTCTAGGACAGATAATTAGCATATGGCAATGTGTCTAGCACAAGGGAAAATCACCCATATTCACAAGCATGTCATCTGTTAAACCATAGTTCATCAGTATTAGTCTGACATTCATTTATGAAAACAACCACGTGTGCCATCTGTTGGTGGAAGGCTGAATTGAGGCCCATAGCTTTACTCTTCTGCTATCAATGCACAGAGCAACAAATAACACTGGTTAAGATTTGATGAAAATGCATAGTAGAATAGGGCATTGCTGCCTAGGGAAATTGAGCTACCCAACCATAAGAGACTCAGAGTTGAATTAAATAGAATGATGGGAAATTAGCAACAATTACTAGGTTGTGAGCATTTTATCAGACTGATATGTTTACCGTTATGCTTCTTTCCATATGGGGTTGGGGTAAAAATTCTCACAGTAGCCATTTCAGGTAATGCTTTTTCATTTAAAATAATTATTTCAAAATTTAAAATTTCAATTTTGAACAGTCAAAATTTAAATCATGCCTTGCCTTTATCCTGATATTATACTCTAGAGCATACATTGCTATAAAACCTAATAGTCTGAGCAGTATATTTTGGAGGATAAAGGACTATTTGAGAAAATAGTCTCAAGCTGAAGTTTTTAATTCATGCACATGACCTAATTTGAGTATACCAACTTTTCCAGGACAGTCATTTTTAGCTTATTTTCCAGTGACATTAATAATTCTCACCCACATGTCTAAAGTGTTGTGCTTTGAATAATAAAATATGTGGTCAACTTAAATTAAGTGCATTTAGAAAATTGGTACATATAATCAATATATAATAAAAGATAATAATGCATTTCAAGATGATAACCAATGTAAAGACGTCAACATTGATGTGGCATGTAATTGGTTTTCTTCCTGAAGATGGAAATGAAAAGCAAAAGAGAAACCAGGAGGAATCAAGCTGTAAAATAAAAGAAATATTTATTCCCAGAATGACCTTGTCATCATGCATCCAGTGGAATCCCTAACAGCTATTTGGCCCTTGTTCATTTTGCCCTCTTTGTTGCCTCCACACAGTAGGCTTTCTGAGATGGGGCTGGGCACATAATTTCCCTAAGAGCAGAGAAATTTCTTCCAAGTGTAAGATTGTCATGAGAGTCTTCTCTTTGACTGAAGCATGCTTTCATGATAGTGTATCAAAGGAACTGCACAATGTTTCCTCTTCTTTTCAGCACAAGAGATGACATTTCACTCTAAACTGCAAGGACAGACAGTGGAACAAGGTGTTTTGATTGTGAAATTAGACTTTAAATAAGAAAATGATCTAGATTCAAGTCTTCAAGCTGCATGTAACTTGTGGGGCTGCATGAATACTTCTTAGAATCTCTAAAAGACTCCATATTTCCATTCCATAGAGGGAGTTGAAATTTTTTCAGCATTTATTTTCTAGATTAAAAACACCATTCTCACCTTAAAATGTAATTCTCATGACAATATATGTGCTAGGTGCTGATATCATAACTACTTTTAATATGAGCCATTAAAGAAACTACATAGCTTGCATGGGTCTTTCATTGGGAAAGCAGAGACAGGAAATGGAGCAGACCACCTTCAGCTCTCTCCTTCATATGTTATTCTGTATTGGTCCTGTAAAACAGGATTCTGAGTAAGATCCCATCCTATGAAATATTGATATATATTTATAGAATAAAAATTACTAAATTTCTTACCACAGTTTTTGACACAACCACGTGGGTTCAGCAAATGGTAGCCATAATGTAAACATTTCAATTCTTACCTTTCCCTTAGTCCTGTATTTTTTATTTCTATATAATTATTGCAATTTCTGCACCCTGTCAGCATATTTTTCTGCAACTGAAATTTCTCTACATTATTTGTTTGGATTCTTCCAAAAGATGATTACTATTTCACAGCATGTTTTATGTGACTTACTTCAATTCAATTTGTTCTATCAATTTGAATTCCTAAGGATTCTTATTTAGCTTAGAGATTTTTCAGAATATTTCATTTATGTTTTTATTTTATATACCTTCTATAAATAATTTCTGATATCTACTTGCTAAATGGACATAAATATTCACCTATCTCAATATTTTATCTAGATAGATTTCCAGCCATGCTTCCTTTAATCATATCTTTTTATGTATTTGAGACTATTAGTGTAAACTGCTAAGTATTCATAGTATGATTGGGAAATTTAAAGATTTTCTGAATGTTTTAAA
>LR753772.1:97439-127656 GCA_902729485.2 Mus minutoides
GCCCGGCACAATGTTACTTTTTAAAATTGGTTGAAAACAGCAAGATTTAATGGAAATATTAAGTACAGATCATGTGTGTAGTTAAAATGTCCTTCTAATAACTATTAAGCACTAGATGCAATAATATCTTTAAATACTTATTGTTAGAAAACTTTTAAGTTTCACTAATAGTATAGATATTAAATTACTTTATGCACATTACTCTGTCACTTTAGATAATGTGCCAAACTAGTTTTTCTAATTATCAAGGTAATTGATTTTGCCTAGTAGGTTTTGTTTTTAATGTGTGATATATAGTCTTCAAATTTAATAATGAATAGTTTCACATTATTATACAAGACTTAAGATACAATCTGGTTCATATTAATATAACTCACAAAAGAAGTATCTAATTGTTTTATTCTAAAGTGAAGTATGAAGGACATTGTAGGCATTATCTTCTCATTTTTATTTCAGTTACATGAACACTATGCACATCTATCTATCTATCTATCTATCTATCTATCTATCTATCTATCTATCTATCTTTCACTCCATATTTTATTCCCTGCCCCTGTCCACCCTCTGACTGTTCCCCATCCCATACCTCCTCCCCACCCCCTGTCCCCATATGGATGTTCCCCTCCCTCCAATCCCCTTTCCATCCCAGTGCCAGGCTCCTCCCTCGCTGCCCCCTTGTGATTGCTTGATTGCTTTCTTCTCCCTCCCAAATGGGACTGAGGTGTCCTAGCTTGGGCACTTCAGCTTGTTGACCTTTTTGAGTTCTTTATACTGTATCTTGGGTATTCTGTACTTTTTTTTTTTTTTTTTTTTTTTTTTTTTTTTTTTTTTTTTTTTTTTTTTTTTTTTTTTTTTTTTTTTTTTTTTTTTTTTTTTTTTTTTTTTTTTTTTTTTTTTTTTTTTTTTTTGCCAATATCCTCTTATTAGTCAGTACACGCCATGCATGTATGCATGTCCCACTCAGGATGATATTTTCTAGTTCCATCCATTTGCCTGCAAAACTCAGGATGTCCTCATTCTTAAGAGCTGTGTAGTAATCCATTGTGTAAATGAAGCATATTTTTGTATCCATTCTTCTTTCATGGGACTTTTGGGTTGTTTCCTGCTTCTGGCTATCACAAATAAGGCCGATAGATTCTTCTGTTCACTTCAGCAAATGACAACAATGTTGAAATTTTTTCCTCCTTTAAGGGGGAAAAATTGTTGCTTTGAGAAGCTATGTCCTTTATTCTTGGCTGTAGTTTTCAATTTGAAGCCTTGCAATGGAGAATTCATGTCAACAATGGCAGCTGTGGTCCCGCTGTATGAATGTTCCTTATACTCAAGTGGAAATGATGCACACATATATGTGATATTTATTAGCAAGCATCGGGAACAGAATATGTCAGGTTACAACTGGTTTTAAAAGAAGCATGTCTAAGTTGTTTATTATATTTTTAATGCCATGCTACATCTCTAATTTTATGAGATTACTAGCCATCTAAAGGGGAAAGCACAAAAGCCTAGAAGAAAAAAATCAATATTTCATTAATTATAGTCATAAATACACATT
Organism: Mus minutoides; assembly: GCA_902729485.2. NCBI lineage: Eukaryota > Metazoa > Chordata > Mammalia > Rodentia > Muridae > Mus > Mus minutoides. Next base: position 98,992 of record LR753772.1, read on the forward strand.
TTGGATAATGGTTTGAGTAAGCTATACACAAATTTCATGTTTTCTACCCTGTAATTTATATCCAGTTTCCAAATCTAGATACTTATGTTCCTTCAACTTACCTTTTATTTAAAAAACACAATGTATTTCACAGTAACTGTTCTATTGTCTCTGACAGTGTATTAAAAGTTTATTAAAATGTGCTAATAAGCTGAACTGGAATTAATTTGACGTATAATTTTATAAGTTAGAATTACCAATTAAAATTATAAACATCTAGAGGAATCTGATGTATTAGTAGGTTTTGGTATATTCAGCCTTTCTTGTTATCTCCAGGGAAATTCACTTTTTAGAAACTATCCATCAACTAGCAGACAGATAATATATGTCAACTCTTTTACAGTAGTGTGTTATATATTTGTTTATAAATTTCATCGAAGTATTGTAATGATAGATCCTCAGTTTTAGGTAATCTGTTGTTGTTACTATACATAAAGATGTCTATCACAACATTTTGAATTTCAGAGACTGAGCAAAAGATACACTAAAATAATTTAAAATGGACTTTCACAGAAATTTATTAATATGGTGCTTGGTATTGATTTGGCAAATTTAGGAGTTTCAAATTACTATCGTTATTCTAAAGATTAAAGTACAATTTTAATAATCTCAAAAATAATGACCATTTTAAAATGATTTTTTACTGATTTGTCTATATTCATTTCTTTGTTTCTGTACTTTGGAGGGACCTTGATGTGAATGTAAGAAAGGCCCTGATGTCTAATCCTCCTGTTTTCATCTTTCAAACTCTTCAATTAGAAGCACCTGCCTTCAGACCTAAGTGTGAGGGAATATTCAATTAGATATTTCAAGTTCTGTCGTGATATTTATCTAGGATCTTCCATATTGTATTCTTCCATAAAAATATCAGGAAGATATTATATTAGAGACATTCAGTACAACTGAAGCTTTTCCACTTTCACCAGTCACCTATTAATGCATAAGAGTAACTAAAGATAGAAATAGAGGATTAATATCCTGCTGAGTTTTATCTCTACACTCTCATTGACTTCTAATCTTTTCTAAGCCTATTACAAACTACTTTCGGTTTCTGCAGACAGCATAGAACCTGAACTAATAGCAGTGAGGTATAGACTTTGATTTAGATTCGCTTCTACTATTTCTTCATCAGCACATTTTATTCTTTGCAGGTTTCATGTATTTATTCAATGTCTATTAGCCATACCTGTTCACCATGTCCTTCCTTCAATTCTTCTTACTTCCTCTTGTCTCATTTCCCTCCCAACTTTAGCCCTTTTGCAATTTTTCTGATTTCATTTACAAAATCTCTGAGTCAAGTTAGTGGTTTCCAAATGTGCATGGGTATGTGACCTTGCAATATGGCATGAGCAAGCTGCCATCAGATGTTTCTCCAAAGGAGAGCCCCCTGACTTCCAGTAACTACATTTTATTCTACAACTTTCATTAAATTATATCATTGTGTCTTTATTTTCTTTTTCGTTACAGTTTCATTTTTTTAATTGGGCATTTTCTTTATTGACATTTCAAATGTTATCCCCTTTCCCAGTTTCCCTCCCTCCTGGAAACCCCCTATCACATCCTCTCTCCTTCTGCTTCTATGAAGGTGTTCCTCCACCCACTAACCCACTCCCACCTCCCTGCCCTCAATTTCCCTACACTGGGGCATCTATCGAGCCTTCATAGGACCCAGGACTTCTCCTCCCATTGATGCATGACAAGACCATCCACTGCTACATATGCAGCTGGAGCCATGTATACTCCTTTGTTGATGGCTTATTCACTGGGAGTTTTAGGGTAGGGGGTGTCTGGTTGGTTGATATTGTTGTTCTTCGTATGGGGTTGCAAACCCCTTCAATTCCTTCTGTCCTTTCTTTAACTCCTCTACCAGGAACCTGGTGCTCAGTCCAATGGCTGGCTGCAAGCAATCACCTCTGTATTACACTTAAAAAAATTCATTGATTTGGGACACACTATCACCACTTATCCTAAAAGGTAACAATGTGAGTCTTTCAGATACTTTTATTTATTTTATTTCACATGTGTATTCAATTTATCTTATCAATATTTATCTCTAAGTTTGCTCTCCCCTGACATCTACAACATGTTACCTCCCACCCTCATGTTCTCTCTATTTCTATCTGTATTTATATGTGTCTGATTCTCTCTGTCTCTGTCTGTGTCTCTCTGTCTTTCTGTCTTTCTACTGTGTGTCTGTGTGACTTTCCCCACTCGTAACTCTAATTACACCTGCTGGTATTTACCATTCTGTTTATCCTCTCTTTTCTATACTCTCTGAGCTTTAGGGATCAAGTTGAAATTTTGTATATAACTTCCATTGCTCAGTATGTTTTGATGAGAAAAGTAGAATACATAATTTAATGAAATTGCTATTTTTCTTTTATTTTCTTAATTAAAAGAAAAAGACTACTCCTTTTAATTGCCTTCAGAATTACTTGACCAAACTAAAGTTATCATATGATTAATGAAAACATAATCTTGTTATAGAAATACATATTGAATAGTACCAATCAATAAGAAGAACATATTGATTTTGTTTTAATCATCAAAAAATACATGATTTTGCTTAGTTTTCTGAAAACTTGAAACAATTGGAATCACTTGGGAAGAGGGACTTTTAATTGAGAAAGTGTTTCAGTAAGATGTTCTTGTTGGCAATTATATGCTGCATTTTATTCATTAATGATTGAAATCCACATGTTCAACTCACATTGGGCAGTGCCACACCTGTGCAGATTGTCCTGGGTAGTGTAAGAATACAGGCTGAGGAAATTATAGGAAGCAATCCAGGAAGGAACACTCCTCCATGGCCTCTATTTGTTCATGCCTTTAGAATCCTACCTGGAGTTTCTGCCCTTACTCTCCTCAATGATAGACTGTAATCTGCTAGACAAATAAATTCTTTCATTCCCAAGTTGCATTTGGTCACAAAATTTTATCACAGCAACAGAAACCCTACCAAAGACAAAAAAACTGTAGCAGGTTCATGGAATATTGCTGCCATACACAATTTGGGGGATAATTGTGGAACCATTTTGTGATTTGGGACTTGAAAGCCATTGAGTATTCAAGCATAATGAAGTTAGAATATAATGCTGGGAGCATTGCAGATGGTGGAACCATGGCTCATGAAGTTTCAGAGAATGGTTTTCAAAGTCCTTTAAATACTCTAGGAGGGCTGTTTGTATGCTATTTTGTATTAAGGATCTATGGTGTCCTGATAGCTAGAGTGGAAAAATCACCCATATTAACACTAAACAAACATCAGTGGGGCAAAATATTCTGGGAAGTGCTTCTTCAAGGTTAGTACACAAAGTTTATTCCAGAGATGTCTAAAGCTGTACAGACAAACTTAATAATGTATTAGGGTTTCCCAGGTGGTTTTGAAACCATAAAGGTTTTATGGGTAGTAGATGAAGCTTGATACTGTGAAAGGACAGGAGAAGCCATTCGTTAAGGTTCAGCTTTATTGGCAATATAAGTATCATGATTGAAGAGCCCATAGAAATAAGTCCAAGCTTGGTGCCATGCAGCAGGGTTAGAATCCCTGAAGGGAGACTAGGAAAGACCATGGTGAAGGTACAGCCTAATTGCAGTCAAAAGCATGGCATTTTGGAGATGCTAGGCCATGAGATGGCCAGTAAGGACAGCAGCACTTGTGGAATGGAGTTAGCCTGGGATGAGGAGAAAGATGTATGAACTTCAGATGGCAGAAAAGGGGGAAAGGAAATGCTAAGTCCTTTGGAGCCTGGATGATCACCAGGGAGTTGTATGCATCAAGCATTCTGCTTTTACTGTTGCTGAATATTGTTTTTCTTTGATTTGATTTTAACTATGTGTACTGGCTAGTTTTGTGTCATCTTGACACAGCTAGAGTTATCACAGAGAAAGGAGCTTCAGTTGAGGAAATGCCTCTATGCGATCCAACTGTAAGGCATTTTCTCAATTAGTGATCAAGGGTGAAAGGGTCCTTGTAGGTGGGACTATCTCTGGGCTGGTAGTCTTGGTTTTTATAAGAGAGCAGGCTGAGCAAGCCAGGGGAAGCAAGCCAGTAAAGAACATACCTCCATGGCCTCTGCATAAGCTCCTGCTTCCTGACCTGCTTGAGTTCAAGTCCTGACTTCCTCAGTGATGAACAGCAATGTGGAAATGTAAGCTGAATAAACCCTTTCCTCCCCAACTTCCTTCTTTGTCATGATGTTTGTCCAGGAATAGAAACCCTGACTAAAACACTATGCCTCAGTTCTTCTTTCTGGGGGAGTGTGTGTGTGTGTGCGTGTGTGTGTGTGTGTGTGTGTGTGTGTGTGTGTGTGTGTGTGTGCATGTGTGTGCGTGTGTGTGTGCATGCATGTGCATGCATGTGTGGGTTAAGCAAGCTGTGTGGAGCAAGTTACTAAGCAAGATGCTTCAAAGGCCTTTGTTTCAGTTCCTTCCTTCAGGTTTCTGTGTTTGATTCTTCTCAATGATGAATTTCAATTGTCCAGGTGAAACCTTTCTTACTTATTCTGCTCTTGGTCATAGTGGTGTTTTATTACACTTTAGAAAGTTTATTGCTGGCATATGCAATAGTGTCTGGGTTTGGTGGCTGATTAGGGGATGGATCCCAGGTGGGGTAGTCTATGGATAGCATTTGAAATGTAAATAAAGAAAATATCTAATAAAAAAGAATGCTAAAACAAAAAAGAAAGTTTATTGTTGATTAGGGATATTAAATTTCAGAATTCATTGCTGTGGTTTCTACTTTTTCAGTTAGCCCAAACTAGAAAGCTTGACAATCCAATTTTGAGTGGGCAGGGAGACAGAGATTTCAGAAGGTGCTCATTGCTTATATGAAAATGATCAACCCCTCATCTCCCTCAATAATTTTGTTTTTGTTTTTGTTTTTAAATTTGTATTTTAAAGAAGGAAACTGTGAATACACAAGGGAGGTCTAAAGACCAGCTATTTTATCTCAAAGGATGGAAGGAGGTAGCATAATAAGAGAAGGAAAGAAAGAAAAAGAAACAATTAATGTTTTACACAGTATCAAACTGAGTAGTAAATTGTCATTGGCTTTGTTCTGCATTTATTTTTAATGTTACATTTTGTTTGTATTAAATATTATATAATCAAAGCATTAACAGGCTTTCATAGACTATATGTATATGTTTCTTAAGCTTGTTTTTAGAAACACTATTGTAGGTTTTATGTAAAAGCTGAGACGGTAAGCCAAAACTCTCTAGCTATAAATAAATCTTTAAGTAATCTGTATTTAAGAAATCAGGAATCAGAAAATACTGTGGATCTATTAATATTCAGACTTCTTTATTACCAACATAGAAACAACAAATGGTGTAACACCATGACTTGTGAGAAACACAAGATGTTTGTGTCAACTTATGAAAGAATCTAATTAGCTCCTGGAATTTAAGAACAAGAACAAATAAGAGCTCTTGATCATGAAGAACATTTGAGTATGGGAGATGGAGAGTCAGAATAACAACCTTGGCGAAGAGGAGAAGCAAAGCATTTTGGAGAAGTTGAATAGACAAGGATGAGAGTCTGTGAGGCTCAATGATGCCTCAAGTTAACTATAGAGAAGCCATGGGGTAAAGCCTATGCCTCAGTCTCTGCTATGTTTGGTGACAACTCACATTCCTAAGGCTACTCAGTACCAGGACACGTAAAAAGTTGGTCTGTCCAAATCCAAATGTTATCAAAAGGAAATTGTTAGAAATCAAATTTATAGAACATGAGGAAGAAACTATTTTAATTTGATTATCATTAAGTCAAAGTTTAGCCAGTGTAACATCACTTTAATCCTAGCACTTGTAAGGCAGAGGCAGGAATACCTCTGAGTTCAAGTCTGGACTGGTCTATAAGGAGAGGACTCAGAGACAAACTCTCTCCTGACAAAAATCCAGCAAGCAACCAAGCAAAAAGACAAGGTTTGTTATATTAGAGATAATCTGCCAAGATTTTAAGAAACCAGAGGAAATATTTTATAAAATGTCACTTGAAGGAAAGATCACTGTTACTTCTGCTTATAGCCAAAATAGTTATTGTTAACTATGTAAAAGGAGTATAATTTGTTTGCCTCTCAGTTTCAGAGTGATTTGTTCATAATTACTTGTCCTTTGAGCTTGGTCAGAACATAGAGAGGAAGAAACAGGTAGGGAAGGATGATGTTCACCTCACAGGGCACACACACAAAGCAGACAGGGCTCAAGGAAATAACTTTGGGTAAAATTCAGTCCTCAATATGGCCCATCCTTTCTTTAGATAGTTCTCATGCTCTAAAGTTTCCATAACCTCTCAAAATAACATGACTATAATATTTTGTATATGCTCAGCCCAGGGAGTGCCACTATTAGAAGGGTGTGGCCCTGTTGGAGTAGGTGTGTCACAGTGGGTAGGCACTTTAAGATCCTCATCCTAGTGGCCTGGAAGCAGTATTTTGCTGGCAGCCTTCTGATGAAGATATAGAACTCTCAGCTTCTTCAGCACCAAGCCTGCCTGGATGTTGCCATGTTCCTGCCTTGATGATAATGGACTGAACTTCCCAACCTGTAAGCCAGCCCCAATTAAATGTTGTCCTTATGAGAGTTACTTTGGTCATGGTTTCTGTTCACATCAGTATCAGTAAAACCCTAACTAAGACAATGAAAACCTGATCATCAATCATTCAGTATTTGAGCCTCTGGGGAATATTTCATATCCAAACTGCAAAGAAGATTTCAAGGAATTCACTAGACAAATATAATTGGCAGGAAAGAAAAAAAAAAAAAAACTGTCTAGTCTGTCACAATGAGAAAAAAAAAGAATAAACTCCTTAGTAATTCAGTATCTAACATATTACAATAGCAGTTTTCTTTTCATAGATATGTAAATTGTTTTTTATTTTTTTATGTTTAACGTAAGTGGAATATGTGTGAGCCTACACAATAAATACTTTGCAGTAACAAGTCAAAGAAAGATAGCACTAGCTGTCTCAATATATCACTTGTTCAATTTGACCAAGGAGTAGGATGCACAGACCATAGATTTCAATAGGCTAAGTGAGAGATTCTGTAATAGAGTTGATGATTATAGATTCATTTTCTAATTTTTTGGCATTTAAGAAGGATTGGTGGGGTTACAGTTGCATTGTACTGTGAGCTACTTAAGTTGATAGGAAAGTATGGTAAAAAGATTTACTATGACAAAGCTGAAATCTCTGGAAGGGATTGAACTTGTGAGGTCAGTCTGATCATTTGTTACCTATTCTCTTTCCTAGCTTTATGAAAGCTAGTTCTGGATGCCTTGCAGTGAAAATAATGTTACATTATATTTCAGAGCCATAATAACCTGCTTTATTCCTTCTTGCCACAGAGTAGCCATTTGACTAAGGGACAATGACTGCGGGTATAAAGTGAATAAATAAATGAAATAATAGAAACAAAATAAAAAATATATTTTCATATTAAGTTCAATAGGTAGTTATTGCAAAAACATTCTGTCCTTTGTCTCAGTGAGCTCAGCTGTTTGTTTCCAAGCTAAAGGTGCTTATGGAGATCAAATCTTTTCCCTTCCTCCTTCCTTCTGGCTTCCTGAATTCTCCATTTGCCGAGAACTTCCCCTAAAAGAGCTTTACTTGTAAGCTATTTCTATTCTTTATTCCTATTTTTTTTTTCATTCTGGTGCTTGGTAACAAAATTAAACCTTGATTCAAACACAAATAACACAGTTATGCCATTTTCAAACAGAAAGTAAAGATAAATACAGAAAACAATATCAGATACACTAAATTTGGTAAACATGCAATGCTAAATATAACCAAGTTAGAGAGCATCACTTTTATGTTTTGGTTTATGCACATCTAAGATACCTTTCAGAAGAAAGTGGAAAAAATTATTGTGTGAATTAATATATATTATTACAGCTATAAAGGAAGCTGAGACAGGATGATTATAATTATTAGTTCTGTCTAGGTTATGGAACAACTTTGAATTGAGCTTGGGCTACTTGCCTGAAGAAAGGGCTATGGTAGCTTTGTGGTAAAGCACTTGGGTAGAATATGTAAGATTAAACATACAATGAAGAAAAGAAAGGAAATGTGTGTATATCAGGCAGACAAAAATTTTCAGAGAAATTGGTTAAAGGTTCAACCTGAAAAATTCTTAGATTTCACCTCTAGGGGACTGTTAGTGGTTCAATGATCAAATGGTTATTCATTATTTTTTAAAATATTCCCTATGTCTAGTACTGCCAGGGTGCAAAAAATTGATATTAAATGACAATAGTGATACCAAATTATCCCAGAACCTCAACATTGTCAAAAAGTATATGAAAGCAAATGTCATGAAAAAACTCATCTTTCCTTAAATTATAACAAGAGCTATCAGGAAGTAATTAAAAAGAACAGTGTCTTTGGTTGATAGCGTATCTCCTTGTGCAAAACATTTGGTTGTAGGTTCACTTATGACTCTAAATTCTCGGATGAATATTTAGACATTCCTTTAATCACATATGTTTAAATATATTTTAGACAATTTTATATATGGGTATTGAATATAATTATTTAATGAGTTTAAATTAAAATTTTATTGTAAAACATGCCCTGGCTGGAGAGATGGCTCAACAGTTAAGAGCACTGATTGATCTTCCAAAGAAAAGTGTTCTATTCCAAGCACTCATGTGATCGCTAACAATCACCTGTGACTCTAGTTCCAGGGGATTTGTTGCAAATAAAAATTATATTATATACCAAAAATTAACAAGAACCAAATCTATACATTTCAATGACCTTCTATACAGTTAAAATAGGAATTTTGAAGTTGTGGGGCTTTACATTAGTTTTTATATTTTTACAAACAAATATAGATTTTTGAACTTTAACTCCAGTGAAACCTGAAAAATCCATGACAAGAGTTGAACAGAGGTCTGAGGGTCAGGAGATTGAACAGAGATGTGTAGCAATGGGGCATGGGGAACTGGGAGAGTCAACATAAAGACCTGGCTTCCATTAGCTGGAATAACTAACAAAAGGGAGAGATAACCTATAGAGACCATATCCAGAGGTTAGGCACGAACCCCACTTGAGGGATGGGCCACTCACCCTTCTCAAATATTTTAACCCAGAATTGCTCCCGTCTAAAGGAAATACAGGAAGAAGGAGTGGAGCAGAGTCTGAAGGAAAGGCCATCCAGAGACTGCCCCATTTGGGGATTGATCCAATATGCAGCCACAAAACCCAGTCACAGTTGCTGATGCCAAGAAGTACTTGCCTACAGGAACCTAGTACTTGTCTCCTGAGAAGATCTGTCAGAGTCTTACTTTTACCTATACCGATGCTGATGCTTGCATCCAAGGATCAGACTGAGCAAGGGGATAACAATGGAGGAGTTAGAGGAAGGACTGAAGGAGCTGAAAAGGTTTTCAAGCCCATAGGAAAAACAACAATATCAACCAATGAGACCCCCTAGAACTCCCAGGGATTAAATCACCAATCAAAGAATACACATGGAGGGACCCATGGCTCCAGATGCATATGTAGCAGAGGATGGCCTTATCTGGTATCACTGAGACGAGAGAGGTCCTTGGTCCTGTGAAGGCTTGATGCCCCAGCATAGGGGAAAGCTAGGGAGGTGAGGTGGGAGTGGGTGGGTGGGTGGGAGAGCTCCCTCATAGAAGTAGGGGGGAGGTGGGTGGGATACGGAGTTTGCAGAGGAAAAATCGGAAAGGGTGAGAACTTTTGAAATGTAAATAAATGAAAAATTTAAAAAATCTTTTATACCCCTTTTAATGTTTCAAGTGTCATTACATGATGAAGGTCTAATAAAGAAACATTTTATTTATAATATTTCTCAAGAACCTGAAAGGTAAAATAACCATCTTCTATGTTGATACTTTTAATAGTTTATTAAAGAGAGAAGACAGAAAGTATTTTTATTAGATATTTTCTTCATTTACATTTCAAATGATATCCTGAAAGTCCCCTATACTCTACCCCTGCCTTGCTCCCCTACCCACCCACTTCTACTTCTTGGTCCTGGCATTCCCCTGTACTGGGGCATATAAAGTTTGTAAGACCAATGGTTCTCTCTTCCAACTACATATGCAGCTAGAGACAAGAGCTCTGGGGGGTACTGGTTAGTTCATATTGCTTTTCCACCTATAGGGTTGCAGACCCCTTCAGCTCCTTGGGTAGTTTCTCTAGCTCCTCCATTGGGGGCCCTGTGTTCCATCCAATAGATGACAATGAGCATTCACTTCTGAATTTGCCAGGCACTGCCATAGTCTCATATGGGACAGCTATATCAGGGTCCTTTCAGCAAAATCTTGCTGGCATATGTAATAGTGAAAGAAAATCTTATAAGCCCTTCTCATCTATATAGTTATGATTTTATGACTTCTCTTCCCACCCCTACTCAAAACACTGATTTAAGAAGATATAGCCACATTTTTAACTATAGGTTAAGTCTTTGAGATGAGAGAAGCACTGTGGATTTTATACAAGCTTATTTCATTATGCTTCTGTAAGATGTGCATAATGTCAATATTTTTAGTTAAATATTGGTAAGTAAAATACATAAAAGATAATTTTTAAAAAAGGTGTTTTAAAACCAAAATGCATTCACATCTCCTGTTATTTTCATTCTATTCCAATTCTTTCTTGGGAAGAAAGTCTTAACGCAATAATCACTTCTTGGGGGGTTGTGCTAATAAAATGTAGTTTATGATAATGTAGTAGTATGAGACAGCTGAAGCATTTCATAATTTACATCTTTCATGCCATGTTCAATTCCATTGATATAAGTATATCTTTCCTTTTCTGGCCAGCCTACTGGCTGCCCACAACTACTGGGCATTCATGCATATTTAAATGTTATAAAAATAAGTTTGTGTCCAAAGTACTTCATAATTTCAAAATAAGCTTACGTTTTTGTCTCTTTTGAACATAAAATCTTTAATGCAGCTTATAGCAACAGTGGTGAGTCAAATGACTACAAGAGCAAACACTGACAGACACTTCTCAGAGCACCACAGCCATGCTCTCTGATGCTTGGGTCACCAAATTCACATAGGACAGGCGACTGCAGATGTTAATGTTATCATGTTGTCAGTGAAAGCAGAGGCTTCTCCATTCTATCTTACTTATTAACTGAAAAACTTTCTGTTACTATTTTGCCATTGAGTATGTGATAACTTATTAGTTTAAGGTAGGGCCTGTAAAAGCAGATAGTTTTGTAAAAATAGTCAGTGTAGGCATTAAACTATTCACATATATGTTTATTTATGATATTTTATACCATAAATTATTATATATCAGATATGTTAAGCATAATACTGTTGACGAACATTTGTGCAATAGGCATAGATGTCCGTGGAACAGTGTCCCAAATGTTGAATGCACATGTACAAACACACAAACACAAACACACACACACACACACACACACACACACACACACACACACAAAGAGACACACACACACACACACACACACACACACACACACACACACACACACACACACACACTTATACATCCTATTAACTGCCCATCTTTGAGACTGATGAAAGAGCAGACACACAGAGAGATAATCAGGGACTGGGCTGTCCCTGACATCTAATATAGATGCACTAGCAGCCTGGAATCTTGGAGCATTTAGTATATACAGCTAAATGGGGAATGTTTTTAATACATGCATGTAAATGAGGGGGTAGCTTTATTGTACACAGATGAAAGAGGGGATAGTTTTTTTCTAATCTGAGCAAGGGCTCAGAAGGAAAGCAGTATCACACTGCAGCTAATGTGAACGAAGAAGCTCTCCAACTAGGGAAGGTCTTGGCTTTTGTATGATTCTTATGCACTGGGAAACTGACATGACCATGCTCCTATCAGTATATATTCACTCAGGACTTAATAAGTTCGTCATATGTAAACTTTGAAATATTTATTTAATATGTATGCAAATATATTTTATCATTTTTTTAAATATATAATTTAGTACAATTTTCTTTTTAAGTCTTATATATTTAATCTTTAGCTAATCTAGATTTAGGAAGTAAAGGAAGTAAAGTAATTTGCTTTCACTTTTTAAAATTCATTTTACTCCTTTAGTAAAGGAATAAAGATGACATCAACTGGTCATAGGTTTTAACTGGGAGTGGATGCTAACTTAGTATTTGCAGTGAAAACTTAAATAGGTTTAACTTGGCATTATGTTAATATTAGATTCATAAAGCAAGATGAATAAACATCTGTGCCAATTTTGTATTACATTATATGTATCCTAATAATAAGAATCAGATCCTACATATGACATGATACACAATCTGGTTCAATTCTTCTATATTTTCTTTACCTTAAAGCATTATTATTGTCACCACCATACTGACAATAAAGGTGATATTAAATCAAAACTTCTACCAAGCAGAAGGATGGCACTAGAGATACAGCAAAAACCCTATGAAGAGTTTTCAGAGCTGGATGAGCTATAATGTAGACCTGCCATGCTCCCTCATTGTCCTTTTCCGGTGTTAAAATAAGTTTAGTTTGTACTTATGACATTATGTGGTTTCACAGCTAGGAGCGAGAGAACCAGAGATATTAGGCTCCCACCCTCACACCGTAGTTAGCACAGAGAGATGCTGTCATTCAGTTAGAAACATTTCCCTACCTACACTCTTGTATTGAAATCATGGTCTTAGTTGCCGTATCTAGAGACAACTGGACTTGGGGTTGTAATTAAATCATAATGGTTCTGACCTGAGTAAAGGATTAATATACACTGCTGAACTGGCAACTCAGTGACAGTTCTAGAAACAATATGACTAGGATGTGGCTCTTCTTTGAAGTAAAGAACAAGTGTCTTATTTGCATCTCCTCTCTTTCTTAATTTCTCTCTGACTCCAACTCATGGGCATATGATGGTTATTCTGCTCCATGCTTCTCACCATGATACCCTGCCTGCCTTCTCACAAGCCCATGTACAACAGAGCCATGCAACTTTGGGATGAAACAATAAGCTATGACTCAAAATCACCATTGTCCCTTTAAATGGTATTTTTAGGTATTGTATAACAGTCATAGAAATTGACAAAAACTGATACCATCTTCCTAGTTGATTAATATTTGAAAGATTGATCATAAGTGGTTGAGAAAAGTAATCCTAGTTTGAAAAGCTGGTTTAGTCAATTTTATAGATTTCCATTTCAGAAAGACTAAGAAAATGTATATTTTCTGAGGTAATTTTTTTGATTGCTGTATTTATATATGTGCATAAGAAACAATAACAACTAAAGAAAAAAGGGACCAAGATTTCAAAGGGTATGGAATAGGAGGAGAGGAAAAAATGATTAAAAGATATGTTTGGTCCTGTCTAAAATATATTCATTCTGAGGGGTGTATCAGTGTGCTACCTTCTACCCTAACAGTATGACTTCCCATAGCAATTAATATAATTTTCATAAATAAATCCAGGGAATGAAAGAAGCAACCAATATTGAACAAGTATAGATATAGATTAAAATTACATAGATTACAGAATTAACAAATTCTGTACATTTTGTTGACGATCTGTGTGTGGGGAATGGATTTATCAAACAATGGAACAATGGCTGAGAATTCATGTGTTATATTATAAAAGATAGACTATATGTGGAAACATAAGTCTCAAGAGTTTCACATAACACTCTTAGCTATAATAAAACAGTGTAGCTGGCTCTTATGACTACAAATTATGATTTAGATAACACATGAATTGTATTAAGACATGCTTTAGGGAGAGATACAATTTTGTCTTATAGATATTTAATAGAAGTTGAGGCCAATATTTTCGAGATTAGACCTTAAAATTTTTGAATAAAAAATAAAGTATGAAAATTTGAAAAGCAGAGTAAATAATTTAACCTAGCTGTCAAATATTTTCTGTTACATTTATGAATTCTTATTTTTAAGTCATTAACACAGAATACATATTGAATTAAGAAGAATAAATGTTGTTTTGAGTTAAAAGAAGAATAGTGATCATAACTAACTTTTATTTGTTTTGTAGAATATGAAAAGTCAAGTTATTGCATAATTCAGAATTCAGATGCATCAAACCTAACTTTGTTTGAATAATAAAAGCATAATTTGCATCAGCAGCTGACTCTTCTGCAATAAGTTACTAGATTACTTGTTTTACATAGTCAGCATTTGCATAGATTATAAGTCGGGTTTAAAAGCCAAAATTAAACTGCATGTTAGGAGTTCCACATAGCTTGCAAAAGATCTGAAGTGCATTTGTAGTTTGGGTATCTGAAACTTAATATATAACTGAAATGGAGAGAGAATCCAATTTCACTTGGATGCATTAGACTGTACTTCATATGGTTAAGTTAAATGGTTAAATTAGTGTGCCTTTATTCTTTTTGTTATATATTCATCAGGCAGATTAATTACTTTGATGAAGAAAGAATATCTTTGTGGCTATTAATACTTTCTACAATTATAAACTATAGTAATTTTTATGTATAGAACTATAAGCATACTTTTGTGAGGCTATCTCAGACAGAGCTGTTAGCAGCCCACTAATGAATTTCTTTATATTGATAACTTTTAGAGCTTAATTAAATAAGCTTAAGAGTGATCTCCATTAAAGTTTATTGGGCTTTTCTATGTGTAGAATGACTTAGTGTCTCTGTTTTTTTTTTTTTCCCATAATTGTCAGTTTCATTTTTTTTAAGACAGGACCAATTAATTCTATCAGTAAGAGGCTATCATCAAAAGAAATAGCCACATGAAAACCATGTGTTTAATTACTCTATTTCTACTTAGGCAAACTTATATATGTTTGATAAATCTTTCTAAATCTTCTTACAGAATTAACAACAAAATATTGTGTATTTTTAATTTCAAAATCTAATAAGGAAAACAATTTACATATTCAAAAGCAGACTTTTTAAGCTGTTTTGTTTTATTTTGCTATTTTTTATTATTGACTGATTGATGATTGGTTTGATTCTGGACCAACTTATACAAACTGTTGAGAAACTGAGTTGTGTTTTATTGGGGACATTTCAAGTGAAAATTAGGTAAGAATGTAATTCCATGAACTGAACAGAGTAAAGTAATAGAAACTTCCCCAGTCAAGTTGGAAGACTGTTGGGCTAGAATTTTGTGTTACAAGTAACCTAGATTTGATTTCATCCTTAATAGAGATACAGGTTTTTGTCATCCGAGTGACAGAGTGACCTTGACATAAAAAAATGTAACAGTAATTTGTTTTCATGAATTCATAGGCTCCTAACTAAAATGAATGAACTTTCTTACTGAGAAAGCTTTCAGTCAAATTGGATTGAATTTTCCACAATTATATCCATGCTAAAGACAAAAAAAAAAAAAAAAAGATACTGCAATTATCAAACTCATGCTGTAAACTCACGAGAAACAAAATTGAGCAACAACAAAAGAGAATCAATAAAGTGTAGTATGTCAATTTAGAAAATAATGAATAGAAATTCTGGAAGTAAAAAATGTCAATAGTTAAAATTATTGGTGTCTGCTCAAACTCCAGCAAATGAGTTTTGCTGAGAAATAGAGAAGACGTTGAAATCAATAATTTATTTAAAACCTTGAACTATTATTCTAAAATCAAATCAAGGCTACATTTTAAATAAGAAAATCTAACAGTTAAGTATGAAGAAAACTGAGAAAATTAAAGTGGGCAAATTTCAGGGCAAAGATAAATGATTTTAGAGAGATCATTTTTTGTATAAAGGAGATCTGTTGTGGGGAAGGGAGCAAGTGAGGGCTTGGAGGAGAGGTGAGGCAGACAGAAAGGAGCAGAGACAGGAGGAGTGAGAGGAGGGAACAGAGAAGAACAGAAGAGAAGAGAGAGAGACCAGCTGGAAGAGAGCTTACATAGAATTTTTAAAGGACTGAAAATGGAAAGAAAAAAAATCAAGAAGATTGGATAATCATGTGTTCCATACCTATAATAAACAAAACAAAAAGAACAAAATAAAAATTAATAAAAGTATGGAAAAATAATAAGTTACCATTACTCACTCAAAGCAAGTAAACATGAGCAAGTGCACTTCTTTTATGAATTATGCAAAATAATTAATTTCACAAATAATATGTACACTGATGAGAAACAGATTTTCAATCTTTTATTTAACAAAAAATAATCAAATGCCTTGATTGAAGTTAGACTTGGAAAGGTCATTGATTTTTAAAATCCAGGTGATTTTCAAATCAATCTTTTACTTCATATTAGCTGTGGTAGGAAGTAATTTCAAGAATTGAGATTGAAAGAAAGTTCTGGAAAAGCGGTAAGGTGTGTAGACTTTGAAGTGAACCCTAAGTGTTTCCTTTACTTCTTATAGGACAACTAGTCTCTGGTCTAGTGACAAAGCATTATTTGTCTTAAGTATATGTTAATAGTACATATAGTTGGGATTGCAACTCTACAAAATATGTCTATTTCACACCCTCACTTTATGATACTTATCCTTGAGAGCAATGATTCATGAATCCATAGGTTCTTTAAAGGTTATTATCACAATTTAATTTCTCCCTAGACACCTCCAATTTTCACATTTCAGACACACATAGGCCTCCTTCCAAGTATTGCTAGTATATTTCTCAAAGATTCTCTGTCTGAAGCCTCTCAAGAACTTCGGTGGAGGAAAAGTAGGTGTCTTTGAATTTGAGAACCTATCTCTTTGGCACAGACCAGTTTTAATGTAGGAAACAGGGATCTAGATGCTCATAGTCACTCAAGACTTCCACTGGGCCAATGGCCTCTAGTTTCATTTCTTCTGAACTCAAAGACTGAGATTCATGGACCACTAAGTGTAACTTTTAGAAAGTAGAAATTGAAACTTATGAGAGGGAAAAAGGCAGAACTCCTCTTTCTCAGGAAGTAGGGTACAATCCAGTTGCTAGCCTGGTTGGTGGGTTGGGGGAATGCTTTTTAGAGGACCTAATTCAATAAGTAGGAGAAGGTATGAGAGAACATCGGGATGAAGTAGCTAATCCAGGTGGCCCAAGCACAAAGTGTCCAGGGACCTCTTCTCATTTCTAGTCACATCATCACATATAGTTCCAAACAAGGATGTGCAGTAACAAAGAACTCTGGCCTCCACAGGACTTTCTCAGAATGGCTGCTTTGGGGTTCTGACTCTACCATGATTGGTTCCTTTCTTTTGTTCCAGTCAGTTACACCAGGGTGTATGGTTTGTTACCTTTATTCATTTTTTTCCAGCACTCTGGGATCATATATAAGATAGTTAAAAATGTACTATTTTGCAAAACATCTAAAAAGTCCTGAAACAATTTCAGCCATATAGAACATAATATTGACCATTGTCCATTCCAATAGAAATTAAATGATAAGAAGTAGCTAAGTTACCCTGCAGTGAGAAACACAAAAATATTAAAGCAAATATTTTATTTTATATTACTCACTAAAATCTGAGAACTTTTGCTAGGAGTAGAGATATGAGAGAAAAATTAAAGTTAAGGAAATAACTAAAAACATAAACAAATATGAGAGTCAAGAAGAAAAAATTTGTTTCCTGCACATTCAATCTTTTCAGCAAACTAAGTATAAAAGTTTCATATAAATTACCCCCTTTCTCTCTTGTCTAACAAATTGTTAGAATTTATTCTACAAAGTGTTTACTGCATAATTTTAAAGCTTGATTTCAAGAATTTGCAAAACTGATTGACCAGAATAAGGAGGAAAATTGACACTATATGACTACAGTTAAATAAAAATGTAAATAAAGGAATGAAATTATGAGGGTAAAATTAATTAATTATAGAAAATAACACACCTATATTGGACCCATGGTGTGGAAGATAAATTGCTATGGTCTATTTTTCTATGTGAGGCTTGCTTAAAGTGATTCTCAGAATTATGTAGTAGAAGCAGGTGCTGCCTCTGAGATCCCCAGTGGGGCTTTACTTTTTCCTAGTCTCTTGACCTTTAAAAAACATCTTATTTCCAACAAGTTGTTATCAGTTGTGACTGCTTTTCACATTCAAATAATCAAAGACATTATGGATAGTAGCCATACCTTTCACATTTAAAGCGATTCTTATTTAGTAACTCTCACTGACCTTTGTTGGCGGCAAGGTAGATTTGAGAAATGGAATTGGTTCCTGGGCAAAAAGATGTGTTCTCCACAATTTTAAGACTATTATGACTAATGGCTATCAATTTTATGCTCTTATCATAAGAACCACTCTCTGATTTTGTAAATTTCCTTTTATCTTTGTTCTACATCCCTTTCCTCTCCCACCACAGGAAGCCAAATAATAGTATTTACTATGTGTTGTTTGAATCTCTATGTATTCAAATGGGTATTGCTGTGTATATACATATGGCATTAAGGGAGATTGGATTGGATGGTACATCTTATCCACCTCCTCATTCCCCCCCTCCTGAGCACTATGTTAAAAGGTCACTCTGTTTTGCTCTGTGCACATCCATTCAATTGTTCCTGTGTGATGTACCATTTGCATGGATCAGTAAAGAGTGATTTGCATCACGGTTTTCCTGAGGAATGGTTTGCATTACAGTTTTCCTGTTAGCCTTCCATGGTCTTACTGTTTCTGACTCTGTATGGAAGGTTTTCTAAGGATAGGGCCTTCTGGGATGTATGGGTCTTTCTGCCCTGTGATCTTTCACTTGGCCTTGTTCATATCACATTGATTTGTGGTTACCAGGAGATAAAAGAGAAAAACTATAATTACTCTCACAGCCTTCTCCTAGGGAGCACAATAATGTTGTTTCTTTCAAATCTCAGTCACCTAAGAAAAGCAGGCAAAGTCCTGCCTAGACTCATGAAGCAGGAAACCAGACCAGCCTTCCAAGGACATAGACATCAAGTAAGTGATATTCTTGAGGACTTGAATAAAAAAGTCCATCTGAGTAAACAAGGAACAGCAGGGGGTTTTACATATTTTAAACCTTATTGGGAATTTAACAACTTTTTGAAAAATTAAAATGTGCTCCATTGATAAAATAAAATGAAATATTTCACTGTGTTTTGAGGGCACATATGAAAGGGTGTGAAACTCCATCTTACGTCCTGAGGAAATAGCTTTACTCAAATTCACAAAAGTGAAATGATGTATAATTTTATTGAGGAAAAAAAAAGATGTCATGAAATTTCAGTAGAGGTAATTTTGCAATGCATGAATTCTGACACGGGAAAGTTTGATGAACATCAGAAACTCTTCTTTCAGCATGCTGATGTGGTATATCCTTGATGATAGCCATCTGATATACCTACCTCTTTATAAAGATGACCAATATTCTCTAAGACCTATCTGTCTTTGATTGCACAAATCAGTAAATGTATTCAGTTCATTTAACCAGTGTGAATGTACTTTCAAGACTTTAGAGTCAAGAATAAAAGATTGAAATAAGCCATTAAATTGACATGCATGTTAAATTTAGTATTTGTTGATATGCATTACATCTACTCTGTGTAGGGCTGAAAGTTAAGTAAGTGAGTTTTGTCATTGATATATATATATATATATATATATATATATATATATATATATTGTCAGACAATATATATATAATATATAATATATAATATATAATATATAATATATATAATAATTATATATAATTATAATTATAATTATAATTATAATTAGACTTATTATTATTATAATTATTATATAATTATATATAATTATATATTATAATATATAATATATATTGTCAGACTATTTACATATTTAAATATGTAAGTGTATATTTATACTTATACATATCTATCTATCTGTCTGTCTGTCTTTCTGTCTATCTATCTATCTATTTATCTATCTATCTTTAAAAGAAACAAGGTGAGCGTCCATGAAGATATTATATATATATATATAATATACACATCTATACATACATCTATACATATACATGTATTTAAATATGTAAGTGTATATTTATACTTATACATATCTATCTATCTATCTATCTATCTATCTATCTATCTATCTATTTATCTACCTAAAGCTATCTATCTATCTATCTATCTATCTGTCTGTCTGTCTGTCTGTCTGTCTGTCTGTCTATCTATCTATCTATTTATCTATCTATCTTTAAAAGAAACAAGGTGAGCGTCCATGAAGATTATATGTCCCAGTACAGGGGAATGCCATGGCCAGGAAGTGGGAGTGGGTGGGTTGGGGAGCAGGGCAGGGGAGGATATAGGGGACTTTCAGGATAGCATTTGAAATTTAAATGAAGAAAATATCTAATTTTTAAAAAGGGGAAAAAAAACTAGGTGAACACTCAAACTTGTTGAAAATGTGAGAGCTATTGTCTGCAACGGGGCTAATTTATTGACTTAACAAATAAACAACAGGACTCCCTTTCATTATGGGCTTTTTGTCACTTTTCAAAGTGTGCACTAAGAATCAGTGTGACTTTACTTTAAAATTTGAAAGCCATAATAAACCTCAGATAAATAAAACAATTAGATCATATGCCATTTAAAGTAGTGTTGGATTAGATACATACAAATGAGCAATGACAACACCAAATTAGCCTATTTAGGAAGACAGACTAATAGCAAATTCAGCATGCTATAAATGAGAATCTGAAGTCTGTTTCCATAATGCTGGAGGAAGTGTTATCAGTTATGAGTCTAAGGTACACATCTTTTATAAAGGAATATTCCGTGTCTCTTTAATGTAACTCCTGTTTTATAAGTCTGCAACATGCATCAAAATTTGAGTACACTCAAAAAATTTTCCAAAATGCTTATAGCCAACATGATGATTACTTTCTATATCAAACAGCAGAGAGAAACCAAGTCTAAATTAACCGTCTTCTTGAATCAATCAAAGGCAGTAAGTTTAGGCAGGAAATGTTTGTCATCTGCAGTGTAGTAGTGTGTTATCACAGAATCAAGAATTCTCAGTTGTGGCTTACTTTCTAACAAGGCTCATTGTAAAGACCTTGCCTTAAACATATGCAAGCCAGTAGCAAAAACCCCAGTAACAGTCCAAAAAGTTTTGCATATTTTGCATAGATTTTTGCATTTAGTTTGTATGCAAGTGCATATGGTAATTTTTCTTTTTTCATGAATCTATGCCTCTTTGAAAGTCAGCAAACTATGCATGCAGAAAAAGCCTATCCTATTTCAATCTAGGAAGCAATAAAAAAAATGTCTGCATGAAATGGATTTAAGAGATAAGCTCTTGAAAGTCTTTTGAGCAAGCTGCAGAAATTATTTTAGTTTAAGTATTTTTTCTTGCATACAATGAAGTCAACAAATCATGTATTAGACTTGAAAAAATATTGTAAAACATGTATGGAAAATATAGATGATAGAAACAATATAAGAATAGATGAATAGTGTCAATGATGAACATATTTGAGTGCAGCATTCTGGATTTTGTTACGCTAGTTATTTTGATTTCCCATAGTTGATCATAAACATAAACTGACCTTACTATTATAAGTTATATACTAGCTTAAAGAAATACATACATACATCTATATACCTATATATATATACTTATGTACATAAATATGTGCACTTATTTTAAAATTTTTATTCTCACATTGTTTGGTATTTCAGTAGGGATAGTAAATATGGAATTTTCTTGTATCTCTCTATTTTCTAATAATACTCTGACTGTGTAAAAACTGTTGAAAGTAAGTGTCTTGATTTCATTAATACTATAAAATGAACTGTTAAATAGAACATGAGTATTACAAATATCCATGAGAGTCTAACATAAATACCCATTACTTAATTATTAATTTTTATATATTTAAACACACACACACACACACACACACACATAACTCTTTTGTATGACAATAGTTTTTTCCTTGCTTGTGGACCATGGGCTTAACACTATGATTTATGTTCACAGTGAAATATTGACAGACAGAAAGCAGAAGCTGGAACTATGCTTATAGAGTTGTGTTTGCTTCTGTACCTTAACCATTGCCATGGAGAGAGTGCATTAAGTCAAACTGGTTCAAGGAGGATTGAAAAGGCATTAACAGAACAGCCTTGATTGGCCCTATCTCTATAAATCTAACAATTAGGCATGTGAGAAATAATAAAATTATTGTTATTTAAAGTCACTGAACTTGGATATGAATTTCTACACCATTAAATAAAGTGGATAAGTCGTATAATGTCCAAATAATCATTGCATATTTAATGCTGTATAATATAAATAAGATTATATATGTGTTAAAAAGAGAAAATGGCATATAAAACTCTGTATACAATATTTATGATACAGGACAAAAGATTTACTATTATCATATGATCATCATGGCAGAACAGACTTGGCATTGAAGCAGTAGCTGAGATCCCTAATTGGCAGGTCAGCAGGCACACACACACACACACACACACACACACACACACACACACACACACACACACTCACAAAGAGACAGAGACAGAGACCGATGGAGAGATGTATTTTTTACATTTAAAAACCTAATACAAAAGCAAAGCAGAAAAATAGTTATACAATAAGACTGCCAGATATTAAAAATATGAATTTATGTGCAAGTACATTTTTAAAATCTCACTAAAATATTCAAAACATGAACAGAATATAACCCAGTATAATTTCCCAGGGTAATTTTCAGAAAACAGTTATATTTTATCAAAAGTAATGTACTGTTAATTTAAGCTACTAGCTGTTCCATAGATGCCGCATACATCATAAACACTTTCATTCTAGGAAGTCAATTCTAACTCTGGTCACTAAAATCCAAATTCAGTACTAATTATGCAATCATGTAAGCCAATCAGGAAACACTTAACTTCTTGTTAACTTTTCAAAGTCATTTCACCTTTACATCACAATCTGGGAAGCTGTCTTTCTCCGATGGGGCATAGCCCTTTCTTAAGCATTGGAAATTATGTTCTGAGAAATGAATGTGTCACTTTGCAGAGTTGCTGTCGGCTACTCGTTTTGTACAGGTGGGACTTAAGACCAAATAAGAGCATTTCATACTTTCAATTTTGGACCATCATCATTTTGCTTCTAGATTTTTTTTTATGAGTTTGACTATTTTAAAATCTTCCCGTATGGAAAGCCATGGAATGGTTCTTAGTCTGTGACTAAGCTTACTTTATGTTGTTTAAGGAACTTACTGTCAAATATGTAATTTCTTTTAAAGAGCAGGATCACATTATTAATTTCTTTGTCTTTGTACATCACTGCACATTTAGTTCCTTGCACATCTTGCCAGATTTGAATACTACATCAAACATGAGGGTGCACAGAAATTTTCATTTTGATTCTTTTGAATATACACACAGAGTTAATTTCTGGATTATATGTAAGTTTGTTTGTTTTTTTTTTTTTTTTTTTTTTTTTTTTTTTTTTTTTTTTTTTTTTTTTTTTTTTTTTTTTTTTTTTTTTTTTTTTTTTTTTTTTTTTTTTTTTTTTTAAGATTATCTTTGACCATTATTTTTATTGTCAACTTCAGTACATCTGGAATCAGGTAAAGAAATAAGCTGGAAGGATCTCCTGAGGACATTTCTAGGAAAGGTTAGTGAGGCAACAGAGGTACCTCCAACCTGGGCAGTATCTTCCAGCTGGGAACCTAGTTACAAGGAAAAGTGGGGTGAGCACTGTTGCTTGCCTGGCTGTCTCACATTCCTCTCTCTGTTCCTGCTGTGACACTCTCTAACAAATTATTTGGCCTTTGAGGAATGAAAACTAGCAACTCTCCAGGAATGTTACTGCCTTTGCTTAATAGACTAGAACTGCTCAGGTATATAGCTTTACAGGCTAGCCAGCTCCTGGGTCATCAGCCCCTCCAGGTTGCAGACAACTGAGTTTTGAAGACTCAGCCTGTATGAGTTGCATCCAATTTCAGTACATTTCTTTTTGTTTTTTAAGTCTGTTTGTATATATATGATGTATAATATATAATGTATAATTCATAATGTGTAATATATAATCCATAATATATAACATATAGCACATAACATATAACACATAATACATAAGGCATAACGCATAATGCATAACATATAACATATAATTGCTACATCCACTCCAGTAGTGACCCACCTGACAGGCTGAAAAGCCTGGGAGCGGTCCCAAGGCGAAAAGTTCAGGGAAACTTAGTCTCCTGGAATCGTGGCATCCTGTATAAAGAATGCTCCAATGCCCTTGCTTTAGTTAGTAAATGGATCTGTGTGTTTTCCCTTAATATTGCTTTATTATACGTGCTTCTAAAGATTGATATCTTGACATATTGCTAAGTTAGATTCTAGGCAGTTCTTGATCCGACCCTGGACATGGATAGCTAAGTCACCGCCCTACACAGGAATTTACCATTATCTAGGAAGAAGGAAGTTTGTGACCTGAGGAGGAACCAGAGTAGATACTTAGAACTATAGCTAGCTGAGTTATACCCATATACAAGTATTTACAATGGCCTAGGGGAAAGGTGGACTATGGCAAGGGCACAAAGCCCTTGCCCCTGGCTTCTAAGTTTAAGATGACCTTAGGTGGAGTTGTTTTTGATCTCATTTGTTAACATTGAATTTTATCCCAATTGGTTCCTGCCAGTCCTTTGCATTCCTCTGTTTTGTGTAAGAATCCAGTAACCTCATTGTATCTTGTTGGTGTGTCACCTAACTTCCCTATTTTCTTCTGCATACAAAGTCTGATGTTCAGTGTGACAAATTACATTCAGACCCACACTCCCTTGTGTCCTGTCTGTTTATCATCCCACTTTTACTGACTCTTTTACCACCTGTAACAGAACCCAAGTTTTGTCCATGGATCGAGGGCCCAAGTGAGAACCGTCTGTGGCATATAATATGCAATACAATATGTAATATGCAATATGTAACATATAATATATATTATAGGTGCATATAAAAGATAAAGGGCAAATTTCATTCTTTTATCTGTGAGCACATATTTTTCTCAATATTACCTGTTGCAAACTATCATTACCTCATGTATAGTCATGGCATCCTAATTTAAGCCCAGTTGATGATATATAAATTAATTTCAAACTTTAACTTTTCTTGTATTGGTGTATCTTTATACTGCCAGTGTGTTGTTTGATTATTTTATGTATTACATATTAAAATTAGAAAATGTGCTTAATTTTCTAAAAATTATGTTGGTGATTCAATGTTTCCCTTTGTATGAAGTTTAGGGTTCTTTCATGTCTACATACACAAAAAGAATGCCAGTCATATTTTAATAGTATCAGTTTCATTGGACTTTTATAGACAGCTAAATGGTATAAAATCCTGTAATTCATGCCAATAAGATATATCTTTATCTAAAGTAAAATTTAGTCATAAATATTCTTTTGACAATTTATTTATCAGTATTTTACAATTTTCATCATATCAATCTTTGACCCCCTTGGTTATGAATTCTCCTCAAAGATTATTTTCTTTTTATGCTAGTGTATTAAGTATTTTTATTGCTTTACTTTTTGTATAGTTTGCTACTGATGCAGAGAAACATGCCAATTCCATATGTTTATTTTATCTTTAATTTCCTTTATTAACAGAGACCAGTTTCATTGTGTTATATGTTTCTTCTGTATCTAGAATCATCTAGATAAATTTTTATCTACAAACACAACATATTCTGCCTTAGGCCTTGGGATTCCTGTGCTATGTGGGATAGCTGAAGCCATCCACATGTCCAGCTTTCTTTTCGCTCATTCTACAGGAAAGCTTTCAGTATTTCATGCCACTGTGAAGTTACCTGTGGATACTTTACATATGGTCTGAATTTGACAGTTTTCTTCCTTTCTGAGTTTGTAGAGTATTTTGTTCCATAGAGAAGTATGGAATTTCATCATATATATTTTTTTCTGAATCTACAGTAATAATCACATAGTGTTCACACATCATTTTCTTAATGTTTATTTCATTATTCATTTGCATGTATGGAAAATTTTCATACGAGGGAAGAGTACACTTGGTAATGTTGAATATTGAATCTGCTATTGGATTCACTTTATGAATATTTTGTTGAACATTTTTGCTCATCTTCCTCAAGAATATTGGCCTACCTTTACATTTTTAGTGCCTTTGTTTGTTATTCATCTTAGAGTAATTAAAATAGATAAATAAATAAAATAAAAATGATTTTGAAAAATGTTTGATCTTCAATTATTTGGAAAAGTAGGTATAATCATGAAATTATTCAACAGAATTCCTCACTAAACTGCACTTATTCTAGAAATGTATTTGCATTAACAACTTAATTTCAATATTATGCAAACCTCTTCTATCTCCCTGTACACCCAGCATTAGAACAAATTATATTTCAATATAGTATATTCTCTATTTTTTACTTTTGATTATTTTTATATGTTTATCTTCCATCTTGTATGCTAAAAGGAAAACAGGTTAGTATGCAACGACCTCACAATTACAGGAGTACATACATTTCTGTACATTTGCCTTGATCAGTTAGTTTTACAGGCCTATGATCTTCACAGTAGTATTGAAACATGTCATTTCAACTTAGAGAACTCCCTTTAGCAGCTATGGGAAGTTAAGATAATTAGTTTTGGGGGGAACCTTCTGCTCTTTATTTTTGAATGATTGTAGTTTCCAGGTGTGGGGCACATGTCCAAGTGATACAGTAGTGTCTATCCCCAGTGTGAGGAATAGATTTTCAATAGATTGGAAATACTTCAGCTGACAGGTTTGGAATGAAAGGGCTCTCCAGTGTACTGAGGTATAGGAGAGTTTGGCAACAGACTGTCACCTAAGAGAATACAGAAAGTACATTGAGGAGAAGGTGTTAGGCCCTTAACTGTGGTGTGTATTTTCTACCTTCAAGCGTCTCATCTTACATTTTCTTCATGGGTGATTTTCTTCAGTTACACTTTTTCAATTTTCATCTTGTTGAGGTTCATGGACTTACTGTCTTCTCAAAAGCTCTGCATTTCATTTTCCCCATGCAGAGTCCTCAGCTCCTTCTCCTCACCTCTGGACATCATTTCCTCCCTATCCCCTGACCCACTATTGAGTTTTTCCCCAGTTCATTCATAACATTCTTAAGCATGTTACTTTTGAATTGATAGAGCACCAGATTTTACACCGACACATGCACAAATATCCCTCTTTTCAATTCTCTGTACTTCAATGTATTAATAACAACATATTTGAATTATTACCTAATCATGTCTTCTTTATTAGAATGTAATTATTATATCTCTTATCTACCAGGAATTAATAAATGAATGGAGCAAAGAGACTATGGTATTGGGGAGAAGGTTGATGGAAGAGAATGTCATGATGCCTCCAACTGTGCAAAAGCAGAATAATAAATACCAAGCTGGTAATCATTTGACATTTTTAACCAAAGGATGTAAAACCATCTGTCAGGGATAGGGACAGTCCAGAAGGGTTTATACAAATATTGGAGAGAGAAGAGGGTAGCCTCTGAGGTCCTTCCTGACCTTTATATTCTGTGACTTGCAAATTAACTTTGTAATACAACTTACTCATAAGTTAGAAATGCCAGCATTTAAAAAACAGTGTCAATCATTCTGAGTCATCCGCATATGAGCCCATTGATCACTTTATATTGTATTCATGGGTGAAATAGTGAATATGCGTGATATTATTTTCTCATTTTTTATGAAAAGGTTTTGAAGGTTCATACACAGTTGGTGTACATAGAAGGGAAAATATGAATTAGAGTGATATGATTTTATTTTTAACACATATTTGGAAACAAAAATATTTATATTTCTGAGATGCCATATGTTTTAATACATATGTATATTATTTAATATTTCAACCAGGGTCAACATATCTATATCCTTCAACATTATCATTTCTAAAACTTTCAATTTTTCTTTTCTTTTTCAACTTTCAAACATTTTTAGTTTTTTCATAAAGTATTATAGCATATCATTATTTTTGACATTCACCTATCATATTATAACATGTCAGAAGTTTGCATTATTATCTCTTAATACACATTGATCATACTTTGGCCATCTGCTTCTTATCTAACTATTCCCTGGTAAGTAATAATTCATCAGACTTTAAATATCATCGACATGTGTTAGATTTTAAATTTTAAATAAATATTCCAATGCTTGTCTTTCTGTGCCCGGCACAGGGTGCTTACCATGATTTCTATCTAGATCTAACCAGTTTGCCTCAAATTACAGAATTTATGCTTTTATACATTTTAATATTCTAATGTGTAAATGGATGTGTACAACTAATTGTATTTTTAAATATATTTAAAATTTTTCATGATATATTGTGTTCATCTCATTTTTTTGGTATTTTGCCTCTTTTCCCCTAATACCTCCTATTACCCTTAAATTCTTACCCTCTGTCTCTGTCTATCTATCTATCTACCTACCTGTCTATCTTTCTATCTATCTATCTATCTATCTATCTATCTATCTATCTATCTATCTATCTATCTAGGTTCTCTCTCCATTCATCTACCATCTATCTTCTCTCTATTAAACCTAATTAGTCCATTCAGCATTAATTGAATGTGTATGTTTTCAGGTCTGACTCATTCCAGCTATACAAATTATATATTAAAAAACAGTATTGGGCTCACTCTCCTTTTTTCTTGAGTCATTAACTGCCTGGAGCTTTTTGCCCAGGAGGAGACTATGACAGCATATT
>LR753772.1:127756-140625 GCA_902729485.2 Mus minutoides
ATATATATATATATATATATATATATATATATATATATATATATGCACATATATGTATGAGTGTGTATGTGTGTCTTTGTGTGAGTATTTCCAGGTGATTGCTCATGCCCATGTAGGTGAGAAGAGGCTATCAGACACCTAGTAGCTGGAGTTAAAAGGTAGGTATGTATTTCCATTTACGGACAAAGATTAACAAACTTACTCAAATAGTTTTGGAGAATTAATATGACTTCTAACCATCTCACCAGTCATTTTAAAAGTATATTTTAGTATACACTTTGACACAGAAGGTGACTAGACAAAAAGAGCATATTCTTACATTATTTTTATAATTTGGATTTTAAAGAGATGCTTTGGTTTTAGTACTAATGATAAGTGGTAATTTTTATTTTATGGTTATATTTTCTTGAAATAAAATGAATTAATAGCTATATTTATTTGATTCTAATAACATAAAACTAGTTAATAAAAACCACCATTTAATAAGGTATTTGTTTTCCATTATAGGTAATACTGCAATAATTTCTCTTTTCTTATATTCATTCAATTTATTTATTTTCAATTTTGGTTTTGTTATTTTTTCTTTTTACTAAAAATAGACTTGTCTGTCATACAATATATCCTGATTATAGTTTTCCTTACCTTTACTCCTCCCAGTTGCTTCCCACATCCCCTTCTCTCTAATCCACTCACTTTCTGTGACTTTTTGAGAAAAGAACATGCTTTTAAGACATAATAACAAAATGAAATAAAATGTATGATGAAGCAAAAACTTTCATATCAAAGCAGGGTATGGCAACCCAACATAGAAAAATTGTTTCAGGAGCAGGCATAAGAGTCATAAACAATCTACTTTGTCTCACAGTTAGGTATCCCATAAAAATACTAAGCTAGCAGCTATTATATACAGAGGCTCTGGTGTAGACTTCCGTAGGCCCTGTGCTTTATATTTCAGTGTCCATGAATATGCTTAGTTGATTCAGAAGGCCGTGTCCTCCTGGTGTCCTCCATCCTCTCTGTATCTTAATCTCTTTCTGCTTCCTCTTCCTTAGGATTCTATGAGCTCTGAGGGGAAGATTTTGAGGGAGACTTCCCATTTATACTCTTTCTTTACGTAATGTCTGACTGGTTGTGGGTCTCTGTATCTCTTCCTAAATGCTGCCAGAGGAAGGCATTGATCTCTGAATATAACAGAATACATTAGAAATGACTTTATTGATCTTTCTCTCCCTCCCTCCCTCCTTCCCTCCCTCCCTCCCTCCCTCCTTCCCTCCCCCTTCCTTCCTTCCTTCCTTCCTTCCTTCCTTCCTTCCTTCCTTCCTTCCTTCCTTCCTTTCTCTGTTTCTTTCTCTCTTTCTCTCTATCTTCCAGAACAGCAATGTTTGGTTTTGTCCTAGGTATCTAGGCTATCTAATCTTTGCTTCTTGGTTACTCAGTATTAGGCATGGGTCCCTTCTTATGGAATTGGCCTTAGGTCAAATCAGACCTTCATGGGCTCCTCCCATAAGGTCTGTGCCACCATTGTCCTAGCATAGTATTCAAGCAGGGCAGTTTGTAAGTTAATGGTTTGGTGTACACATTTCTTTTTTAGTAACCTTCAGAGAAGCTTCAAGGATCAATGTGATTAGAATATAGGGATTAGAATATAGGACTGAAGGCTCAATGTAGGCATAAGTTTGACTTCTCTTTGTTCAGTGAGTTGTACAGGTGTTGTCCTTGACAATGCAGACAGCATACAAGCTTGCAAAGAGCTACCAATTTTCTTAGAACAAGCTGGATTCCTTGGGTCCTTCCTGGGACCCTTTTGTCCAAAAACTCAGCTGAATTAAACTGAGTCACATCACTAGAAATCTCTCCTAGTTATAAGAGAAGTCCAGTAGAGACTCTATATCTGTCTTTATTAGGAGTTCTTATAGATTAAAGACACATTCCAGAAAGTTTCTACTTTACTAGGTTTCCCCAACACTCTCAAAATGCCCCGAATCCAAGCTATCTCTCTACATACTCTTCCTCTATCTCCCTTTCTCTAACATGATCTATGCACTCCTGTCTACATTTTCCTCCAGTCTGCCTATAACATCTATTCTATCCCCCATCACAGGGAGATCCATGTGTCTGCCAATAGACCCCACATTTTATCTAATCCTCTTGGTCTGCATAGTATATCTTAATTATCATCTACTTAACAGCTAATATTCACTTATAAGTAAATACAGAGCATATTTATCTATATATAGTTTTTCTTTTGCAGTTCCATCCATTTCTCTGCACATTTCACGATGTCATATTTTTAACAGCTAAGTAATAGTCCATTCTATAAATGTACCAATGTTCTTTATCCACTCTTCTGTTGAATAATATTTATCTTCTTCCAGTTCCAGGATATTATGAATAAAGTCACAGTGAATATGATTGGGCACATGTACTTAAGGTATGATGGTTTAAGGGGAGGGAACCCAGGAAGACCTCCAACTTAGCTTCTCTCTGCACAATGTGTCCCATCTGTTGCCAGAAGAAGTCTCTCTGATGATGGCTGGATAAGGCACCAATCTGCACATCTAGCAGGATATCATTATGAATCTGTGCTACCTAGGAATTCTAGACACCGAGGATATATAGGGCATGCCATCCCTGACAAGGCATGGCTTTACCTTGTCCAGACATTAGTTAGCCACTCCCACAAGTATTGAGCTACCATTGCCCCAACACATCTTTTAAGCAGGAAAGATTGTAGTTCTAGGGTCTTGTGACTGGGTTGATGTCTAGATTTCTCTTCCTTTACTCTGCAGAGTACCTGCTTGAAACAAACAGACTAGAGATTAGGGGTTAAGGCTCCATGAAAACACCAGCTCAACTTCTCTATGTTTAATAAGCTGTGGGGATATTGTCCTTGGCAATGGGATGCTATGTCTGTTTTCAGAATTGGGGGATAGCCTGGAATGCATTCACACAGGAGAGAATTTTCAGAACACTGATAGCAGAGAGGTTAAGATAGACAATAATTAAGATATTGTGAAACTGAGAAGCTCTAAGTCAAAAGACACTGTCAATTGTACAAAGGAACAGCCTGCAGAATGAGAAAAAAACTAACTATTACACATCTGATAGGGGTATAATATCTAAATTCAATAAAGAAAATATATAAAGAGCTCAAGAAACTAGATTTTATCAACCCAATTAATCCATTTTTTCTTTAAAAAAAAAGGAATACAAGTCTAAACAGAGAAGTCTCAATAGAAGAATTTTTTTTTTTTTGAGACAGGGTTTCTCTGTATAGCTCTGACTGTCCTGGATCTCACTATGTAGACCAGGCTGGCCTCGAACTCAGAAATCCACCTGCTTCTGCCTCTCAAGTGCTGGAATTAAAGGCATGTTCCACCACCGTCCGGCTCAATAGAGCAATCTTAAATTGATGAGAAACATTGATGAGAAACATTTAAAGAAATGTTTAACATCCTGTGTCATCAGAGAAATGCAAATCAAATCACCTTTGAGATTCTATGTTATACCTGTCAGAATGGCAATATTAATAACACAAGTGGCAGCTCATGCTAGCAAGGACCAAGGAGAAAGTGCTTTCATTGTTGAAAAGCATGAGAACTTCTAGAGCCATATGAAAATCAATATTACAGCTCCACAGGATTTTGGAAATTAATCTACTTCAAGACCCAACTCTACCAATATTGGGCATATACTCAAAGGACACTCTATCACAATGATACTTGTTTGAGTAAGTTCATAGTGGCTTTATTGATATTAGTCAGCTGCTATAAACAATCTATATGTTTCTCAACTAAAAAACGGACAAAAATGTGGTACATTTATATAGTAGAGTATTACTCACATGTTTTAAAAAAGCTGCATATCTGCTATGTACATGTGGGGATAGGGGTGTATACTCTTCAGTTAGTTATTTAGTATCTGAGAGCCCCCAAGGGTCCAGGTGGGTTGATCATTGATCTTCCTGTGGAGTTCCTATTCATTCTGGGATCCACAATCCTTCCCCCAAATTTTTTATAAGACTTCCAGAGTTCCACCTAATGTTTAACTGTAGGTCACTGCATCTGTTACAGTCATCTGCTGAATGGAGCCTCTCAGAGGACAGTCATGCAAGGCTTCTGTTTCCAATCATTAACAGATTATCATTAACAGTGTCAGGGATTGGTGCTTGCTGTGAGATGAGTCTTAAGTTGAGCAGTTGGCCATTCCCTCAGCTCCATCTTTTTGCCTGTATTTATTATAGACAGGACAATTTGGGTTGAAAACTTTGTGGGTGGGTTGGTGCCCTTATCCCTTGCCTGGGTGTCCTGCTTGAAGATAGGAGATAGTCACTACAGGTTCCATATCCCCACTGCTAGGAGTCTCAGCTAAAGTCAGTACCATAGACTCCTGGAATCCTTACCCATTACAGTTCTCTGGCACTTCCCAGAGATATCCCCAGCCCTAATTACCAACCAGCAAGTGATTTTAATTAATTTTCTTGCTGTCTGGCCCTCTCTCCTGTTTCTCCCTGCATTATCCTGTACTTTACACTTAATATACACTTATAAATGAGTACATACCATGCTGTAGAGAGCCACACCCGAGCTGGTTCTGCCACCATTCCAAGATGGCGCCGACATCCTGTCACCACCCCCAGCCAGGGACAAGGAAACAAGTTCAGTGCGCATGCGCTTGTGACAAAGCCATGTAAGTCACCGCCCATCCTGGGGTATAACTTGAGGTAATAGGCAGTCAGCCAATCCTGACGACACACGTCTCATTGAGGTGTATATAAGTGGGACCCAACTTGGGCTTGCCCTCTTCCTCCGCATGATGTAATAAAGGTATGCTTGCAGAAGGATTCTGGTGACCACGTCCTTCTTGCCGGCCAGGCGGTAATGTGGGCATTTACAGCTGGTGCCTAGACCCAGGAAATTGACCATGGCTGACGCCAAGGAAGAACCCCTACCCACAGGGAGAATTCAGAACTGCAAGCAGGACAAGGGTAAGCTCTGAGAGGTATGTTTTGTCTTGATTTATATCATTTAACCCCCCCTCCCCCCGACCCCAGTTGAGTAGCGTAAGTGGAAGTCTTAATCTCTGTCGTGGCAGTGCTCGATCTCCTTAGAATGGTAAGACCATGCTTAGAGGATGAGAAATGCCGCCCAACAGTTAAGGCAAGGCAGGGGTTGTTAGAAAAGCTACAGGACAGCATATCAGAAACAGAGCCAACCGTCATTGTCTGGAGCCTGACAGGCCAAAGGAGATGGTGAAATGGAAAGATGTCTTGACTGGTCAATGGAAAGGCCCGGATCCTATTTTGATAAGATCCAGGGGAGCTGTTTGTGTTTTCCCACAGGAAGAAGACAATCCATTTTGGTTGCCAGAACGACTGACACGAAGAATCTTGGCACATGAAGATGATTCCCAGATGGACCTCCCAACGACTGGTTCTGCTCATTCTGCTGAATCACAGGATGAAGCCATCTTCTGTCGGACTATCTCGGAGGGAGTTGGTCGTTGAGGGCGGAGCAGCTCTCTATAGGGCTTCTCTTGCAGATTGGGCAACTCAATGGGATTCAGCTGAAACCCATTGCCTTTGGGGACTTCTCTTCCTGGATATCCTTAGCCTTTTCTTTCTTTAAGGAGTGGGTGGGAGTTGCCTTCTTCAGCAGTACCCTCAGCTGTGGTGTTGTGCTTCTATTTTGGGTGGGTTGCAAGCTCAGAACCCAACAAAAACGTGACAAAGTGGTGATTGCTCAAGCGCTCTCAGCACTAGAACAAGGAGCCTCTCCTGATATGTGGCTCAGCATGTTGAAATTATAAAGGTTTAAAATTGGCACTTGCCCTAGAGTAATTTTGCAGAGAATTTGTTGCCTGGCCATTTCACGAATGTGCACACTAGACCAAACTAAGACAGGGACCTAGTGGCAAGAAGTTTTCCCAATGACGGGTAAGGCTAGTGACGACACATTGTGTTGGCACCCTTTCTCCTTTTCAGCCCTTGCACCCAGAGACTTGATCCATTGCACCTGGTATGGTGAGAAGATGCCATAAAAATTGAGCCCATGATCACTGACACTCCTGGCAAAAGGATATTGGCTTGATCGGGTTTAAACTCCATATCCTGGCAACAACTATGTACTGCTCATCTCTAGGCCAGACCTTTAAATAAAATAGAAAGGGGGAGATGTAGAGAGCCACGCCCGAGCTGGTTCTGCTGCCATTCCAAGATGGCGCCGACATCCTGTCACCACCCCCAGCCTGGGACAAGCAAACAAGTTCAGTGTGCATGCGCTTGTGACAAAGCCACGTAAGTCACCGCCCATCCTGGGGCATAACTTGAGGTAATGGGCAGTCAGCCAATTTTGATGACACACGTCTCATTGAGGTGTATATAAGTGGGACCCATCTTGGGCTTGCCCTCTTCCTCTGCATGATGTAATAAAGGTATGCTTGCAGAAGGATTATGGTGTCCACGTCCTTTCTTGCCGGCGAGGCGGTAACGTGGGCACTTACACCATGCATGTCCTTTTGGTTCTGGATTACTTCACTCAGGATGATATTTTCTATTTCTATCCATTTGCTTGTAAAATTCATGATACTCCCCCCCCTTTTTGTTTTTTGTTGTTGTTTGTTTTGTTTTGTTTTGTTTTGTTTTTGTTTTGTTTTTAGAGTTAGGGTTTCTCTGTATAGCCGTGGCTGTCCTGGAACTCACTTTGTAGACTAGGCTTGCCTCAAACTCAGAAATCCGCCTGCTTCTGCCTCCTGAGTTCTGGGATTAAAGGCGTGCGCCAACACGCCTGGCTGATACCCTTATTTTTTTCTTTTAATATTTTTCAATAGATATTTTCTTAATTTACATTTCAAATGCTCCCTCTACCTTCCTGCCACCCTGTTCCCCTAACCACCCACTCCCAATTCTTGGCTCTGGCAGTCCCCTGTATTGGGCATATAAAGTTTGCAAGACCTAGGGGCCTCTCTTCCCATCTTCTGTAACATATGTAGCTAGAGACACAAGCTCTGGGGGTTCTGGTTATTTCATATCTTTGTTCCTCTTATAGGTTTGTAGACCCCTTCAGCTCCTGGGGTACTTTCTCTAGCTTCTCCATTGGGGGCCCTGTGTTCCATCATATAGATGACTGTGAGCATCCACTTCTGTATTTGCCAGGCACTGGCATAGCCTCATATGAGACAATTATGTCAGGGTCCTTTCAGAAAACTCTTTTAACAGTCCCGTATTTCGTTGTATTAAAGAATCCCACTTTCTGTATCCATTCTTTGGTTGAAGGGCATCTGAGTTGTTTTCAGTTTCTGGCTATTATGAATAAAGCTGCTATGAATGTATTGGAGCAAGTGCTCTTGTGGTATGATGGAGCATCTTTTGGGTATATTCCCAGGAGCCATATAGCTGAATCTTCAGGTAGAATTTTCTGAGAAACTGTCAGATTGATTTTCAGAGTGGTTCTACAAGTTTGCATTCCCACCAGCTAAGGAGGAGTGTTCCCCTTTTTCCACCTCCAGTGCTTTTAACAACTGAACTATTTCTTTATCACCTAGGATGTTAATTTATATTATCAAATGATGAATAATTGATTTAAACATTTAAAAGGATTAAAAAACAATGTTTTTAATGTTTTAAAACTATTGTTATGTGCCATTAAAAATTTATAGGTAAGTGCTGTGGAGAATATATCATCTGGTTCCATTAAAATATGGGCCCAATCTTCCTTTTTTCCTGTAAGTACTCATAATTATGCTGTAATTTTCTTTGCATAAGTTTAGATTATAATATTCTTGTATTCTTAAGATTGCCTTGATTATCAGTGTCCTTGTTACTTATACAGAAGGGCTGTATGATGATATTCTGCTCCATTAGCCATGAACTCTTTCTACATAGAAGCATCAATTTTGAGGCAAGCAGAATTTACAGAATGTCTAATTTTTGTTTTTAAAAAATAGATCTATGTCCATGTATATAAAATATAAAGATGTGTATCTGTTATTTAAATGAAAATACTTTAGACAAATATAGGCAAGCATAATAATTGTCAATAAAAAACTTCTAATTTTGGTGCAATGAATCTACAGCTTATTCCAGTTTAAAATTATTAGCATGATTTAAGACATGTTTTGCATTTTTTGTTTCAACCAGTTGTTCATATGTCTACAGTGAGTTTTATTTTTCAATGAATCTAAAATAGTTTTGCAATTTGACTACTGCCACACTATTAGTTTAAATCATTAGTTTGAAACTAATTCTACTGTCATGCAGATACTGTTTATTTCTGGTAAAATCAGTAATTTTAACACTTTCAAACACAACTATTTCACTTGTTCAGCATTTTAACCTATCATATCATAGTTTGTGTCTTAGTTAAGGTTTCATTGCTGTGAAGGGATACCATGACCAAAAGAACACTTTATTATTATTATTATTATTATTATTATTATTATTATTATTAAAATCTCTTTTTATTGTCCAGTTGTTATCCCCATCCAGGTCTACCCTCTGATTGTTCCTCATCCCATTCTGTCTCCCCCTGTCTCCAAACTGATGTCCCCACCCCCAACCACCCTACCCTACCAGACTTCCCTATTCCCTGGGGCCTCAAGTCTCTCAAGGGTTAGGTGTGTCTTCTTTAACTGAGACCAGACAATGCATTCCTATGCTGTATATGTATTGGGGGTCTCATATCAGCTGGTGTATGCTGCCAGGTTGGTGGCTCAGTGTCTGAGATGGGGGTCCAGATGAGTTGAAATTCCTGATCTTCCTATGGGGCTTACCCTCCTCCTCAGCTTCTTCTATCCTTTCTCTAATTCAACCTCATGGGTCCACAGCTTTTGTCCACTGGTTGGATGTAAGTACATGCATCTGACTCTTTCAGCTGCTTGTTGGGCCTCTTGGAGAGCAGCCATTCTAGAAGCTATGTTACCATAGCTTAAGTAACAGTGTCATGTAAATGGCTCTGGTCTAACTGGAAGTTGGTATGTAGAAAAATGATAATACTTCCCTATTTATCAACTTGCACAAAGCTCAAGTGCAAGTGGATGAAGGACCGCAACATACAACCAGATATACTGAATCTAATAGAAGTGAAAGTGGGTGTACATCTACATAATGGAGTACTATTCTGCTATTAAAAAATGAATTTATAAAATTCTTGGGCAAATGGATGTATCTGGAGGATATAATCCTTAGTGAGGTAACCCAATCACAAAAGAAGTCATTGGGTATGCACTCACTGATAAATGGATATTAGCCCAGAAACTTAGAATATCCAAGATACAATTTGCAAAGCACAAGAACATCAAGAAGGAAGACCAGCTCGTGGATACTTCATTCCTCCTGTGAAGAGGAAACAAAATACCCATGAAAGGAGTTACAGAGACAAAGTTTAGAGCTAAGATGAAAGGATGGACCATACAGAGACTACCCCACCACAGGGGATCCATCCCATAATCAGCCATTAAACTCAGACACTACGGCATAGGACAGCTAGTGCCTACTTAAGGGACCCTGATATAGCTGTCTTGTACAGAAGTGGATGCTCATAATCATCTATAAGAGGGAACACAGGGCCCACAATGGAGAAGCTAGAGATAGAACCCCAGGAGCTGAAAGGGTCTGCAACTCTAGAAGAGGATCAACAATATGACCTAATCAGAACCCCCAGAACTCGTGTCTCTAGCTCCATATGTAGGAGAAGATGGCCTAGTCGGTCATCATAGGGAAGAGAGGCCCCTTGGTACTGCAATCTTTATATGCCCCAATACAGGGGAACACCAGGGCCAAGTAGTGGGAGTGGGTGGACAGGGGAGCAGGGAGGAGGGAGGGGGGAGGGGCGAGGGGACTTTCGGAATAGCATTTGAAATGTAAATTAAGAAAATATCTAATAAAAAAATGGAAAAAAAAAAAAAGAAGTGAAAGTGGGAAAGAGCCTTAAAATTACATTGGGGATATTTCCTAAACAGAACTCTAATGTCTAAAGCTCTAAGATCACGAATTGATAAATGTGATCTGATGAGACTGAAAAGCTTCTGTAAGTCACCAATCTACAAATTGGGAAATAATATTTACTAACCCTACATTTAATAGAGGGTATCTTAATTAGGGTTTCTATTCCTGCACAAACATAATGACCAAGAAGCAAGTTGGGGAGGAAAGGGTTTATTCAGCTTACACTTCCATACAGCTGTTCATCACCAAAGGAAGTCAGGATTGGAACTCAAGCAGGTCAGGAAGCAGGAGCTGATGCAGAAGCCATGGAGGGATGTTTCTTACTGGCTTGCTTTACCTGGCTTGCTCAGCTTGCTTTCTTATAGAATTCAAGACTATCTGCCCAGGAATGGTACCACCCACAAGCCCCCCCCCCTTTGATCACTAATTGAGAAAATGTCTTATAGCTGGATCTCATGGAGGCACTTCCCCAACCGAAGCTACTTTCTCTGTGATAACTCCAGCTTATGTCAAGTTGACACACAAAAACCAGCCAGTACACTTTACCCCTTTTCAACTTGTCACACAAACACATCACTATTAAGTCTCAACCCTTACTTTCTTATTCATCCTCAAGATCTAAATAACTTTAAAAGTACCACAGTCTACATATTAAAAGTAAATCCTTTTAAAATATCCAATATCTTTTAAAGTTCAAAATCTTTTAAAAATTCAAAGTCTCTTAACTGTGGGCTTCACTAAAATACCTTCTTCCTTCAAAAGGAAAAAAAAAATTATCAGGGCACAGTCACAATCAAAGCAAAAATTAAACTCCAACTGTCCAATGTCTGGGATATAACTCATGATCTTCTGGTTTCCTCCAAGGACTTGGGTCACTTCTCCAGCCCTGCCCTTTGTAGCACACACTTTATCCTCTAGGCTCCAGATGCCTGTATTCCACACTGGTGCTATTATTTGTATTCATCTCATTGTACGGGCATCTCTAATACACTGCTGTCTTCCACTGGTACTAGGTTTCACCAATAGCCTCTCTTGGGATTTTTCATGGTACCAAGTCTCAACTCCTTTGCATGAACTTTTCAGTCCTGGGACCTCAATTGTAACTGAGGCTGCACATTCACCAATGGCCTTCCATGACCTTTTATAGTGCTGAGCCTCAGCTGCTCTTCATGATCCCTTAACAACATCAAAACCAGCACCACCTGGTTAACTCTTACCTATTACCAAATCCAGCCACAGCACAAAGTACAACCTTGGCTATCTCTGGAACACAGCCTGTGTGCTCTTAGAAAATACTTCCCAGAAGATTCCACCTCAGTGATGCTGGTCTCTACTTAATCACACCTAATTTCTTATCTCCAGCTAACCAGTATGAATAGTCCTAGTAATTTAAAGTTTCACTTTAGTAGTTCTGGTATCTTGTTAATCACAACTGATTTTTCAGCTCCAGCTAACCAAAACCACAGAAACTTCACAACCAAAATAATAATGGTCCTGGAAAGAGTCTTTAATCTTCCCTCTGAAGTTTCACAAGCCAGGCCTCCATCTTCTGCAGTGTTCTCAACGTTATCTCCTAAACAACATCTCACAGAGCTCTTAACATTGAATGGATCTTCTAGCCCAAAGTTCCAAAATCCTTCCACAGTATTCCCCAAAGCATGGTAAGACTATCACAGGAATACCCACTCCTGGTACCAACTTCTGTATTAGTCAGTGTTCTCTGGAGAAACAGAACTTATGAATGTCTCTATATAATAAAGGAATTTGTTGATGACTTACAGTCTGTAGTCCAACTCCCCAACAATTGTCATCAGCAGCTGTGAATGGAAGTCCAATAATCTAGCCATTGCTTGGTTCCACAAGGCAAACAGGCAATGTAGAGAGAATAAATCTTCCTTCTTTCAATGTCTTTATGTAGGTCTTGAGCAGAAAGTGTGGCTCAGATTAAAGGTTTGTGCCACCACACCTGGACGTGGGAATTGCTTTGTCCCAGATGACCTTAAACACAGAGACCTCCCTATCTTAATCTTCTAGGATTCACAGCCACTATGCCTCAAGATCTCCATGCCAAGATCCAGGTCAGAAACTTGTATTTCCAAGTCTCCAGATTTTAATCAGAGTTGAGCCTTCCAATTCTGGATTGTAGTTCATTCCAGATATAGTCAAGTTGACAACCAGGAAGAGCCACTACAGAGGGCTAATATACAAAATATACAAGGAACTCAAAGAGCTAACTTCAAAGATACCAAACAACCCATCAAAATTAGGGTATAGAACAACACAGAATTCACAACAAAGGAATCTTGAAAGGCTCAGAAGCACGTAAAGAAATGTTCAAAGTCCTTAGTCATCAAAGAAATGCAAATCAAAATGACCCTGATATTCTACTGTATACCAATCAGAGTGGCTAAGAACAAAAACTCAGGTGATAGCATATGTCTGCAAGGATGTGGAAAAAGAAGAACACTCCTCCATGGCTGGTGGTATTGATAACTGGTATAATCATTCTGGAAATCAATCTGGAGGTTCCTCAGAAAACT
Source organism: Mus minutoides (assembly GCA_902729485.2). NCBI lineage: Eukaryota > Metazoa > Chordata > Mammalia > Rodentia > Muridae > Mus > Mus minutoides. The sequence continues at coordinate 140,240 of LR753772.1, forward strand.
GGAAATAAATCTTCCTGGAGACCCAGCTATACCACTCTTGGGCATATACCCAAAAGATGCCCCATCATGTCACAGGGGCACATGTTCCACTGTTTTCATAGTGGCCTTATTTGTGATAGCCAGAAGCTGGAAACAACCCAAATGTTCCACAATGGAAAACTGGATACAGAAAATGTGGTTCATTTACATAACAGAATACTACTCAGCTATGAAGAACAAAGACATCATTAACTTTGCAGACAAATGGGTGAGACTAGAAAATATCATCCTGGCGCCATCTTTCCTCTGAGCCCAGCGGACACAGCTAGGGACACCCCAGGACTTTAAGATCGCATTGGGGTTACGCGTGAGTGCAGCACAGAGGTGGTTTTGGGAGCAGCGGGTCA
>LR754462.1:0-50700 GCA_902729485.2 Mus minutoides
TGGAAGAATAACCATGAACTAACTAGTACCCCCTGAGCTCATGTCTCTAGCTGCATATATAGAAGAGGATGGCCTAGTTGGCCATCAGTGGGAAGAGAGGCCCCTTGGTCATGCAGACTTTATATGCCCCAGTACAGGGGAACGCCAGGGCCAAGATGTGGGAGCGGGTGGGTAGGGGAGCAGGGCCGGGAGGGGGGAGTGTATAGGGAACTTTTTGGATAACACTTGAAATGTAAATGAAGAAAATATCTAATAAAAGTTGAAAAAAAATTGGAAAAAATAAAAGAAGAAAGAATGGACCATCCAGAGACTACCCCACCTGGGGATCCATCCCATAATCAGCCACCAACTCCAGACACTATTGCATATGTCAGCAAGATTTTGCTGAAAGACCCTGATATAACTATCTCACCTGAGGCTATGCCATTGCTTGGCAAATACAGATGGGGATGCTCACATTCTTCTATAGGATGGAACACAGGGCCCCCAATGGAGGAGCTAGAGAAATTACACAAGGAGTTGAAGGAGTATACAACCCTTTATGTGGAACAACAATATGAAATAACCAGTACCCCCAGAGCTCATGTCACTAGATGCATATGTAGCAGAAGATGGCCTAGTTGGCCCTGACTGGGAATAGAGGCCCCTTGGTCTTAGAAACTTTATATGCCCCAGTACAGGGGAATGTCAGGGTCAGAAAGTGGGAGTGGGCAGGCGGGGCAGCAGGGCGGGAAAGGGTATAGGGAACCTTTGGGATAGCATTTGAAATGTACATAAAGAAAATATCTAATAAAATTTTTTTTAAAAAAGAACAATGATTGGCTTTGATTTTATACTGTTTATAATGTGAGAGATTGTTAATTTTACTTAACATTCAGTTGTTTGTTGAAAAAATTCACTCTTGACTTGTCTTTATTGACTAAATTGATTGATCACTTAGGTTTGGATTTGCTGCTCACCTCCTTTTTATTAACTTTCATTGATCTATACTTACAGCCCCTTACTTACACCACATGGCCAATTTCTGTAATTTTAGACTTTTAACAACTCCAATAATTCTAGCTTTGTTCTTATATAATACTAAAACCTTCTTTTAGTTAATTTATGTTATATACATTTTCATTTTAACTTATTCTGTCAGTTTCCACAGATAGAACCTATTTTTTATTAGAGTTATATGGGCCTGGTATCAAAATTAAGATGACAAACTTGTGGCATGGAAGAGCCACATGCACTTCCACTTCATTATAGATGGACTTTCTTTCCTTTAAGTTAATTTCCATAATTTTCAGCATGAAGTTTTTTCATGTGGTTTTTATGAATTCACTCATAATTATTTGTTGGCACTCTTATTAATCCAGTTCATTTTAACAATGCAATTTGACAAGTGTCTTCTGCCACTATGTGAAATAATGCAATTGATTTTTCATATTAAAATTCTCACATCTATTGCTTGCTGCATTCATTGGTTCTGGTATTTCTAGTTTAACAGGCATTTACAACAAACAATTATGTTGTCTAAGAATAGAAAGCATTTTTCCTTTTCTTCTGGAAGAACTTATTAGAAGCTCTTCTCCACATTGTTGAAGCTTGCTGTATTGCTGGTTTATTGAGAGCTATGCAGGCTAAATTTTGACAAATGCTTTTTCCTGCGATATTTTCACCTTCTATTGCTAATTATTCCATTAATTTGCAAACAAAAAACAATCGGCTATTTTTGTAGTAAACAACATTTTATGGTGACATTGTTTTCATATAATTCTAGTTATATTTCTGTTAGTCATTTTCTAAGAGATTTTGAGATTTGCAGAAAATGCTGGTAGTTTTCTTTCAAAGTATTTCTCTTGTTTGGNGATATTTTCACCTTCTATTGCTAATTATTCCATTAATTTGCAAACAAAAAACAATCGGCTATTTTTGTAGTAAACAACATTTTATGGTGACATTGTTTTCATATAATTCTAGTTATATTTCTGTTAGTCATTTTCTAAGAGATTTTGAGATTTGCAGAAAATGCTGGTAGTTTTCTTTCAAAGTATTTCTCTTGTTTGGCATTTGTGTAATACTGACAAAATTAATTAGAAGGAAAAAGAGGCTTTCAATTTTGAGGTGTGGCATGGAAGAGATTTAGAGGAAAGGTAACCAAGAGGGGCTGGAAGTTGGGAAGGAAGGTGTTGAATAGTGAAAATAATATAATTTTATCCCCAGTTAAAACACAATAAAATAAAAATAAATGGCCAATTATTGTAAAAGAGGATGATTCAGAAATTTTGTCACTTCAGATTTCACGTTCTGTGGCTCATGCTTTAAGCAAGACACAGAAGTCTTAGCCATGAAGTGATCTCCATTTGCCAGAGCTTAACTAGCTCACTGTCACCTATGGTCCTATGGTGAGCATATGAGTGTCTTTGAGGGCACCTATGGCAGGCTTTCTCTTTTGAAATGTGTCTTTCTTACTCTCTGATAGCCTAACACAACCAGAGCCAGCTGCTTTCTCTATGCTTTCTAGTTTTCCTGTGATAGTGACACTTCCAGTGCCAGGGCCACTACTATCACCCCTCTGACTACCGCTGCCCTTAGTGAAAAGAGAGACATTTTGTTTTGGCAATTCATTTGTTTCTACTTTACAAACAAAGTTCCTTGGATCAGAGACCAAGATTGTACCAACTTTATTTTGTATTTTGATGTAAAAGTTAGGGATTACTGATGTATGTTGGCAAGAGAAAGAGAAATAGGCATTTGAACACACTAGTTCATAAGACACACTCTCTTGTTTAAACCATTTCATACATTTCCACACTTTTGGAATATATTTCAGTTCCTTTTTGTAAATCTCATTTGTCATACTTTTGTCTCAAAAGTCTTCTGATCTGTGTCAAATGTTTGTTTGTTTTTCCCCTTAGCTTATGGAATGATTTTCTACTACATCTTGGAAATTCTTATGGGATTTTTTTTTCTAAGGCTTCATCTTTGTTACTTCAAGCTGTACCAGTTTATATTTTATTCTGATTCTCTATTACAATAAGATACTTTATATCCATAACACTTTTATGGCCATTTAAGCTTAAGGCCAATGGTAAACAGATGTAGCCTTTCGTAATTTCTCTCCACCACTGCATTCCTTGATGCAGTACAATATTTCTAGCACAGAGACCAATACTATACATATAACAAGGCTAGAAAATCAGGCACATAATGAGCTTGAATTCTAGGTCAGACTGATGGGCAGGACAAGTCAAAGACTGAAAATTTCTTAAAACCAAACTGTTCACAGTGGAAATGTAGAGATTTTCAATGAACAGTATCAAAGACAAATCAGAGGAAGCATGTACTTTATCTGAGAGCACGTGACTGCTATTGTAGTGTAAAAATAAATTAAAGTTGGAAAAGTCAGCTTATATAAAATGAGAAGTTTTGGTTGTGATGATTCATAGCTATAATTTTAGGTCATGAATATCAGGTCAGAGGCTCATAAGTTCACAAGTAAATGTGGCTGTATTGTAAAACTTGGTCTCAAAAATAAAGAATATCTACATGAGAAATTATGGCCAATTAATGACTGCTAAGAGAGATGGACTCAGTCTGTTCCAGGAACAATACTTTGATAATTTATCCTATCCCCAGAAGTTGCCTGTAATCATCAATACATATAGGACATACTAAATTAACTCAGTATATGGCTAAATATATGTAACAATAAGTAAGGAACAAGAAACCATAAATATAATAAACAAGTGAAACACAACATCAACAACAAGATAAGCAAGAAGAAACGGGAACTACTTTATATGCCTCAAAGAGTTGATCACTTTGCAGTAAGTGGTGGAGACATTACTACCACAGCACCCATCACTCAGGTGTCATCTTTGTTAAGAAATTTACTTGAATTCAAAATTATGGAAAATGTGTAGTTCTCTAGGTTTCCCTGCTGTGTTAGTGCATATGAATTTTGTGTGTAGTAAGATTCAAGGTTTTGTCCAATTTTCTAAGGAGCTGCCAAACTGACTTCCAGAGAGGTTGTACCAGCTTGCATTCCCATCAGCAATGGAGGAGTGTTCCTCTTCTCCATATCCTTGCTAGCATCTGCTGTCACCTGAGTTTTGCTATACCATTCCTGGGCATGTACTCAGAAGATCCTCCAACATGTAAATATGGTCAAATGCTCTACTATGTTCATAGCTGCCTTATTTGTAATAAATAGCCAGGAGCTGGAAAAAACCCAGATGTCCTTCAACAGAGGAATGGATACAGGAAGTGTGGTACATTTACACAATGGAGTACTACTCATGTATTAACAATGATGAATTCATGAAATTCTTAGGATAGAACTAGAAAATATCATCCTGAGTGAGGTAACCCAATTGCAAAAGAACACAAATGGTATGCACTCATTGATAAGTGGATACTAGCCCAAAAGCTCCAAATAACTAGGATACAATTCACAGACTACATGAAGCTCAATAAAAAGAAAGGCCAAAGTATGGGTGCTTCTGTTGTTCTTAGAAGGAGAACAAAATACTCACAGGAGCAAATATGGAGATAAAGTGTAGAGAATAGACTGAAGAAAAATCTATCCAGAAAACAACAATATTAACCACCAGACCCCCGACCCCAGAAGTCCCAGGAACTAAGCCATCATCAAAGGAGTAGAGATGGCTCCAGCTGCATATGTAGCAGAGGATGGCCTTGTCATGCATGCATCAATGGAAGGAAAGTTCCTTGGTTCTACAAAGGCTTGATAGATGCCCCAGTATAGGTTAATCGAGGGTAGGAGGTGGGAGTGGGTGGGTGGGTGGAAGAACACCCTCATAGAAGCAGGAGGAAGGATGATAGGATGTTTCTGGGAGGAAGGGAAACAGGGAAAGGAGATAACATTTGAAATGTAAATAAAGAAAATATCTAATGGAAAAAAAAAGATTCAAGGTTTTGAGCATACAATGGCTTTGTCTTATGAAATCTTACATGGCAGCCACAAATAGAGTATCTTTCATAGAGCAGACATCTAATATGTATTTGTATCCAAATTACCAGTCTATAAGCAGTTGAAAATCTAGAGCAGATACATCTTTTTATATAGAATATGGTTAAGTTCAAGCATAACATAATGCCTTGTTAAGTATTTTGATTGTTTTATTTGGGAGAAAAAATGTACTGGCTAGAGTTTAGATTAGTGTATAGCACTGCTGAGCAGGCAGATTGCAGTAATCACTCTTCTGTTGGCTTGATAGAACACCAAGGCTCTTATGGAAAAGGAGTTTATTTGGGCTTATAAATCCAGAGGGATTAGAGACATGGTAGATAGAGATGGATGTTAAAAATTTACATCTTGGTCCAGCTCTGGCAGAGCCTCTCAGGGGACAGCTACACCAGGCTCCTGTCAGTAAGCACTTTTAGCATCAGCAATAGTGCCTGGGTTTGGTGTCAGCAGATGGGATGGATCCCTAGGTTGGGTAGTATCTGGATGGCCTTTCCTTCAGTTTCTGCTCCATTGTTCAACCATGCATTTCCTTTTGACAGGAGGAAATCTAGATTAATACTTTTGAGGTAGGTGGGTGGCCCCATCCCTCAACTGGGAGCCATGCCTATCCATTAGATACAGGTTCTATCTCCGTTTGTTGCATATTTCAGCTAAAGTCCCCCACCCCCCACTGCTACACACATACTTTCAAATTCCTGACCCTCTATTTTCCCCTATCTCCTCCCATATCTGAACTGCCCCCCTTTCCTCACTCTTCTCTCCCTCCTACATCCCTCTCTCCACTTCCTAGAGATCATTCTCATACACATGCAAATGTACACAGCCAAACATTGGACTGGGCATGGTGAACTCCAATGGAGAAGTAAGGACAAGGACTGTAGGAACTGAAGGAGTTTGCAACCTCATAGGAGGAAGAACATTATCAACCAACCAGACCCCCCAAAGCTCCCAGCGACTAAACCTCCAACGAAATTGTATACAGTGGGTACCCATGGCTCTAGTTAGATATGTAGCACAGGACTGCCTTATCTGACATCACTGGGAAGGGAACCCCTTGGTCCTGTGCAAGCTAGGTGACCCAAGATAGGGGAATGCTAGGCCAATGAGGCAGAAGTGGGTAGGTGGGGAGCTTCTTCATAGAGACAGGAGAAAAGGAGGAGTGGATAGGGGGATTGTGAAGGGGAAACTGGGAAGGGGGATAACATTTGATGTCCCGAACCCGCGGGACTCAGTTATTCGTGGGAGCGAGGAGGACCGTTTGTCTGTAAGAAAGGACGGGCGGGAGAGAAAGAAAGGAGACCATGCGTTTGCGAGGTTTTGTCACGGTATCATTTACTAAGGCACAATACCCAGTTATATACATACAGCAAAAAAGGAGCGGAAAGGGGCAATTGAGGAGGGGGGACAAAGGCTTCAAGGTGAAGGACATATGGGAGGGTGTAAATAGCAGGCTTGGGACATCCTGTGATTCATTTCCGAGTCTGGTGCCTGCATATCTCGGAATGCAGGTTCTTTCTTAACAGTCCTAGGTGTCAGTTCAGGGCACAAAGATCATCCGGTTCCGAGGAGCATCCTTGTGTGAAAAGAGGAAGGTGACTCAGCTCCCAACAAATGGTTAATTGGCTCTCAGGTGGGAGCTGTGAAAGGCCTGGTTTCTATCAGCCTGGTTTCCCACAATTTGAAATGTAAATAAATAAAATAATCAATAAAAATGAAAAAAGTTACATTTTGAATTCTAAACAAAAGGCAGAGGAAGTGAACTGGAAATGGCATAAGTCTTTAAACTCCTGAAGTCTGCCTACAGTGACATATCTCTTGCAATATGGCCATGCCGACAAGACTGTCTTGGGATTTCTATTTCTGTGAAGAAACACCATTACCCTGGCAACTCCTATAAAGAGAAACATTTAATTGAGTCTAGCTTATAGTTCAGAGGTAAGGCAAACACAATACTAGAGAAAGATATAAGAGTTTTACTTCTAAAGCAGCAGGATGGGGAAGAGAGAGAGAGAATGAGAGAAGGGAGGGGAGATAGAGAGTGGTGGGGCGGGAGGGGTGCGGAGGAGATTGGATCTGGCACGAGTTTATGTAACCTCAAAGCTCACCCCCAGTGACACATTTACTCCAAGAAAACCACACCTACTCCAAAAAGGCCATGTGTTCTAATCCTTTCATTCTTGGGATTTAAGCAGCATCTACCTGTCAGCATATGGGATGATCACTTTTTGTTAATTTGCCAAGTAAACGGCTAATGTTATCTATATTAACAATGTCATTAACACTGCTAAAGCGTGTCTGATAAATGCTATTTCACAAATACTGTCTGTAGTTTAAATCAGAGTAGCAAATGCACAATCAACCTGAAAATAAGGAAGGTGCCCACTCAGCAACTTAGAAAGGATCAGCTTGAGTTATGACTCATCTCATTTTGCAAAGTCGCTATAAAAATGAGCCTTTCATTTTGCAGAAGTATAGCTGGGATTTACAGAAGATGATTAAGATAAGGAAGAAAAATAACTTTTGCATTTTATCAGAACAGGAGTGTTTTATCTTGGCCATGAATTTTTCCCTCTGTAGATTTCATCCATCAAAAAAAATACCTCCACAAGTTGTCAAGTGCCCAGTTGTTCCCCAGGGAACTCTATGAGTGTGACTTACCTTGTGAAAGTTTCTGAAATAAGCTGCCTTTTCATCTGGAAACTTTTCTAGCCTTCTGGGTCCCTTGCTAGAAGCCTTCTTAAAAACCAACCAGCATCGTCTGAATATCTGAAAGCAAATAAAGGAATCTGATTATCTATCATTTCCTATGCATTTATGGGCATTTGGAGTTTTATCTATTCAACTATCCCATTAGGAATGAGCTTCTAAAATTCCCTTTACTTTATAGAATGATTTCTTTAAAGGGAATTGTGTGACTGTTAGCACCAGGACAATCCAAGCCCCACTTCACTATGTGACCCTTGACCTGTGTTGCCAGGACAACCACTTTCAATCCCACAGTACACCTGGCTCAGTCTCCACCCTCAATGGTATGACATCATTCTCCATATAAATTAGGAAGTCACCCCCCCCTCCTCTCCCTCTCTCTTTTTCTTCTCTCTCTTCTCNCCCCCTCTGTCGCTCTTTCTCCTCTTCTCTGCCCCCCCCCCCGCCATCTGCTCAAGAAACCTCTTCCACGTGGAACCACCTTGGCCTGGTCTGCTGTTTGGTTAATCCACCCAAAACATATACAGATATCATATTTTTCATATCATTTGGTGCCATGACTCCGGATTGGAAAAAGCGGTAAAACTCAACAGTTCCAGTGCCCTGCAACTTTCTGTGCAGCGGCCTGCACTTCCCCCTTCCCTCCTCCCTCTGGGCCAGAACTTTGGGTGAAGCCTCTGCAGAAAGTTTCTGCCATATGGCCTGCCTCTGGGCGGGACCTATAAGCAGCTCAGCACTCACACAAAGGTCAGGGAGGAGGGGGCAGAGCACTGTCCCAGCTTCCTTTATCTGCCACTTTCTGCCACTAGGCGGGGCCCACAAACCTTAAGTGAGCTGTGTTACTTCTGCACAGGCTTCCACGCTCCCATTCACCAGTTTGCAAAAAAAAAAAAAAAAAAAAAAAAAAAAAAAAAAAAAAAAAAAAATTCCCACTCAGACACCGACATACAATCGACAGGGCTTGCCAGTGGTGTGACAGACCCCGAAATTCTCAGAACAGGGCCTGGCTAGCCCTGCCTGGGGACTAAGGGGTAGCGTCCCAGCCGACATAGTACATCACCCATTTAGATCCTGCTCTTTTCTTCTGAAAGTGCTCTCTTTCCTTGGGACCCTATCGGTTCGGCTGAAATCCCTGGCGCCAGGGTAGAGCACTGTCCACCGTAGGAACCTGCTGGGGGCCACTAGGGGCTTGAGTGATGACCTGGGCACTCTAGCCTGGCCCGAGTTCTCTTTTGGTTTCTGAGCTGTTCTCAGGACGCCAGTATGAACACCAGGAACTTCCGGATCTTAGGCAAAACGTACTCCCAGATACACCCCTGGGATGTCTTCTAAAAAACCTCAGGTGTTTGAAGATTACACCCTCTTTGAGGGCATCAAAATTGATATTTCTTTGCAATAAGGTTTGGACTCAATATTTACTAGATAATGATTCTCAATGGCCACTTAATGGCACTTTAGATCCAGTTGTTTTGAGGGATCTTAACACATACTGCAAGCGAACCTGTAAATGGGAAGAGGTTATTTATGTAAAGTCTTTCATTCATCTCCATTCTAATCCTATGTGTTCTTACTGCTCTCCCACTCAACTTCTGTTAGCCATAAATCCAAACTGCTGCCTCAGTTCTCTCACACTGAGACTCCCCAGGGCCTGCCACCTCCAGCTCTCCTCCTTGCAAGCCCCTCCCTTCATCCTTCTGTGCCACCTGCAGGCCCCTCCCTTCCTCCTCCTCCGCTGATTACAGGCCACTCCCTCTTGTGCTACAGGCCCCTCCAGACAATGGTCTGGTCAGAGTAACAATTTGCTTCCCGAGGAACAAAGGTGAGTTTGGAAACAAGCGAGAGCGCATGCAGGTGAAATTCATCAAACAGATAGAGCATATCCAATCAGAGCAAAAACGGTCAGTGCCTGACCTGGATCCTTAATAGAATTATAATTCCACAGGCGGTATTCTAGCCAGGGACAGGTTTGTTACATGTCTTTTGGTGGGTCTGACGAAAGCTGCTTTAAAACCAGTAAATTTTGAGAACTTCAAGAGGTTGTCCAAGACAAACAGGAAAATCCATCTCAGTTTTTAGAACACCTTAAAGGGGCCCTATTACAATATACCAATATGGACCCTGAGAACCCACAGGGTAAACAACTCTTAATGACCTAATTCTTTTCCCAGAGCTACCCCGACATTAAAGCTAAACTTAAAAAATTGTAGAGAGGTCCTCTTACTCCACAAGCAGAAGTATTGGTGCTGGCCTTCAAGGTGTACCATGAGAGAGATGAGAGTGTTCGCAAGCAGAAGTACAATATGCTGGAAAAGGCTGTCTGACCAGCCCCAGCTGTTACCCAGAGCTCATGGTCTCCTAAGACTCAGGGACCACCAGGCACCTGCTACAGGTGTGGTCATTGGGTCAAAGCCTGCCCTAATCGCCGCAAGCTGAAGGGGCCATGTCCTAGGTGCCATCAAGAGGGACATTGGGCTGTTGAATGCCCCCGTGTTACACAGAACAGGGAGACATTACCCCCAGATAGCCCTCCAACCGATCTCCTAGGCTTGGCTATGGCCAACTAACAAGGCCCAGACTCCTTTGACCTGACCACTGCCATCACGAACAGAGAGCTCAGGGTAGACATCGTGGTCTGTGGGTGACCCATCTCTTTCCTCTTGGACACCAGAGCCACTTACTCGGTCCTAACAGAGTTTTGGTGGCCCACATCTCCCTCTTATTTTCCTATTGTCAGGGTAGGAGGACAACCTTACCTCCCATATCAGACCCCACCACTCAATTGCATTTTTAGGGGTGTACCTCACACCCATTCCTTTTAGTGGTGCCCACATGTCCCGTCCCCTTATTGGAAAGAGACCTCCTATCTAGGCTGGGAGCCTCTATTTCTTTTGCTCCCCATATTTGCCTGAACTCAAGCTCACCAGCAGTTCCAATACTCCTCCTTTTAGCCAACAATCCTACAAACAATACCATGTCATTCCCTTTACCAGCTTCACAGGTAGATTCCCCGAGTCTGGGATATCCAGAACACCTCTGTCGATAAACACCATTTGCCTGTTGTCATCCAATTGTTGGACCCTACCAGGCATATCACCCAGGCTCAATACCCTCTCTCCCCCCAGAGCCTCAGGGGACTCAAGCCAATCATCTCTGACCTGCTGAGAAAGAAACTCCTTCGCCCTACCTCTTCTCCCTTTAACACCCCTATACTGGCAATAAAGAAGCCCAATGGTGCCTATTGTTTAGTCTAGGATCTCAGACATATAAACTCTATACCCACTTTTTTACCCAACTGACCTGGACTGTCTTACCTCAGGGATTTCTAGGATAACCCACATCTATTTGGGCCGACCTTAGCTTCTGATCTACTATCTCTATCTCTTCCTAAATCTAAGATCATACTTTATGTAGATGATGTTCTTCTCTGTACCCCTTCTCTAGAAGTCAGCCAGACTGACACCTCGGCTCTTCTGAATTTTCTCTCTAATCGTGGCTACATAGTCTTACCCTCCAAAGTACAACTGTCCACTTCTCAGGTTACCTATTTGGGACTAACAATCACCCCAACTCACAGGGCAATTATATTGGACAGAAAGAAACTGATCCAAATTCTAACTGTTCCATCCACAAAGGAAGAAATTTTGTCATTCTTGAGAATAGCCAGTTTTTACATTCGCGGGTCTCTTCTTTCTCTCCCTCTATACGAAGCAGCATCAGGTCCCACCCACAAACCTCTTTTAAAACTTATCACCAAGCCCTTTCAAAGGCTGCAATAGGCATTCCTTAGGGCCCTGGCCTTGCATCTTCCTGACCTGACTCGTCCTTTTTCCCTCTATGTAACAGAAAAGGAGGGATTTGCCCTTGGAGCCTTGGGCCACCAAATAGAACCTTCTTTTGAACCTGTGGAATACCTGTCAAAGAAACTAGACCTAACCACTCAGGGATGGGCGCCTTGTATTCGCACACTAGCAGAGGCTGATAACTGTCTTCTCTTCTCAAAATCTGTCACAGCTCCTAACATATAAAGGATTACAGACTCTACCTCTCTCTAGAGTTATCTCTCCAATCAGACAATGGACCTGAATTTACCTCCCAAGTTTCTCAGATCCTATCTAAGGCCCTAGACATCACCTGGCACTTGAAAGCTACTCTTGTTAAACTGTCACAGGAACTTCATCTTGACTAGGTAAAGCTCCTGCCCCTTGGCTCTTTTCAGACTGTGAGCTCTCCCCAAGTGACCTCTTCTCATCTCACCTTTCGAACTCATGTACGGACATCCAGCCCTAACTCCTGGCTTCTCGAATAAAAGCTCTCCCATTCCAGATCATTTATTTTCCCCATTACTTTCTCATCTCCGTTCTCTCCTATGGAACTTTGCTAACCATTATCTACCTGTACCACACTCTGTCTCCTGTCCATCACATGTTAATGTTGGAGACCAAGTCCTTTTATCCCCTCCAGGACATCAACCTTCACCCCTCTTTCCAAAATGACAGGGTCCTTTTAAGGTAATCCTCGTAACTCCTACAGCTGCTAAGCTTGAAGGACTTTCTCATTGGGTCCACCTGTCTCACTTGAAACCCTTCATTCCCCCATCTAAAGATAACTCCTCTTTATACACATCAACCCTAACAGGACCGTGCTCCGTTAAGCTTCAGAAGGCATCAAGGCCACCCGTCTTGTCTCCCATCCTAGAGAATGAGGCTTCACTCCAGCAGCCAAATCTGACCTCGCTGGATGAAACACTGGATTAGTTGTGGTCTTTTCTCTGCTGTTCATTTCCATCAAGGGTAATCTTTACATCTGGAGATTCGAAGTTCGAGAAACGCCCACAGACAACAAGCAGACTTCCAGATACGATCAGGAAACTGCTCCATAGCTGGATGCCAGGACCTGATCCAGATTGCCATCGTTCCTATGTCTGTTACTCCATCCACATATTATGACCTCTGTACCTGTTTTCTCTTTGACCAGACAAAAGATTATTGCAGAAAGTGGCCAGATGAGTATGGGGGTTGCCCATACTGGTATTGTGAGGTAAACATGCTAGGGACACAGATTAATCATTTCTTCTATCAATTCCGCAAGACACTCTTCTTCTATATTCAAAACCCATGGGACCCCAGGTGGGAAACAGGAGTTGTTGGTAAGCTCTACCGCAAAACCCAGCCTAGTTCCCCAGTAAGTACCATCCACATACAAAGGAAATATGTCTCAAACGCTCCACCTCTAGACATAGGGAAGGTAAGAGAGATAATCAAACATTCCTCTAATGTTCTTACCTCTTTGACATCTCCCCCTCATGAATAATACTAACTTATCATTCTGCCTGCTGCTCCAAACTTTGACCTCAGCCTACCAGCTCCTTAATGTTACCAGACCTCAGCGCTTTAAAGACTGCTGGCTATGTGTACCCCCGGGGCTGGCTCACAAATGCCAGTTATGGCCTCTCCGGTGGTGCTACCTAGCAACCTTACCTCACCTTTCACTAGTTGTCCTAAATCCAGTGCTGCTATGACCCCATACCTCACCTCTATCCTTCTCTATGGTGTATCAAGTTGCTTCAAAGCCTCTGGGACTCAGCCTGTGGGGAGACTGGGCCCCACAGACTGCAACAAGACTGTAACTCTTGATACAACATCCCTGCCACCAATGCCCTGCCATCCAGAACACATCAATCCTCTGTGGCACTCAAGTATAATACTGCCTACCAGCCAGCTGGACAGGGGTTTGCACACTGCAGATCGATTCCTTGGCAGCCGTGGTGCTTCAAACTGGTGAGGACTAGACCTCTTGACAGCTAAAGAAGGTGGCCTCTGCCTATTCCTACCGGAAGAATGCTGTTTCTATGTCAATCAATCCGGAAATGTAACTACAGGCAGACAGAGACTTCAGTAACCATGAGACATCCAATTCTGGTATCTTTGAGAACCCCATATGGAAGTGCATCCTTCCACTAATAACACCTTTCCTGGTCATCTTTCTGGCATTGTTATTTGCTCCTTGTCTTATTAATCTTGTCTCTACATTCCTTCAGAGACAAGTACAAAAATTTCTAACCAAACTGCTAATCAGTTCCTGTTACAGGATTATCAGCTGCTGCCCATAGACGCCTACCAAATGGATTCCGATGGTGGAGATCAGTTATACCCTATCCACCCCTAATCAGCAGGAAGTACCCTAAGAGACACAATGCCCCCATTCCCTCTTCACCAATGGTCTCCCTCCTTTCTCCCCTTCTTTTTATAATAACAAGAAGGGAGGAATGTTAGCACCAGGACAATCCAAGCCCCACTTAGCTATGTGACCCTACCCTCAATGATATGACATCATTCTCCATATAAATTAGGAAGTCACCCCCTCCTCTCCCTCTCTCTTTTTCTTCTCTCTCTTCTCTCCCCCCTCTGCCTCTCTTTCTCCTCTTCTCTGCGCGACCCCCCCCCCATCTGCTCAATAAACTTCTTCCACATGGAACCACCTTGGCCTGGTCTGCTATTTGGATAATCCACCCAAAACATATACAGATATTTTTCATATCAGTGACTAATAGAAATTGCAGCACAACTTGAAAACATAATGCATCATGAGAAAGTCAATGTGCCAATCTGTTGGAGTTAATAATTTTTAATATAAGTAATCAGTTTGGTGTCAATATTGCACCCATAACGGCAATTTTTCCTTTCATTTCCCACTGCTTGGAGCAGATAGGTGAAATAGATACATACTGTTAGTTTTATAAATTATAATAAAATAATATTTCTAGTTGTCTTACACATATTGAGGATTTTCAAAAAATAGTCACAACATATCTTAGAAAACAGCAAAAATATAGCTTCATTTTGGGCTCATGTAATTTCCTTGTTTTACATTAACTAGGATATATGAAATATTTATTATGTAAAATACAATATATTTTAAAAGTTTATTTACACATTAATTCTAATAACTACTGATGCGAATTAGTAATACTATTTTCATATTATGATAAATTTAAGAGACTGATCAAGGCTTGAATACATGCATTTCTGAATCTTTTGTCTTAGCTTTTTAAATGATCATTAATTATGTAAGCTGAGTTTATTGGTTTTGGACCATGTTATTGTTTATAGAAATAATCAATGCCAAATTTTAGGTTGGCATCTTGTTTTTGCTGTATAATATCACATGTTCTCCATAGATATATTGAAAAGCAAATAAGCAAAATGCATTTTTTTCTTTCTAGTAATTAACATCTTTGGTAATTCAAAATGGCCACGGCTTTTTAATTTATAAATTTAGCATATTTTATTCCTGGAGAAATTTGCTCCACCAGCATGAGGAGTGATTTCATCAAAGGCAATTTCAGAAATGTTAGTCACCGTATTTCTATTCTGTGTCTTTATTCAAAGTACACAGTTGTCACAATCCTTTTTCTGCTAGTAGAAGACAGAGCGTGTAATTCTTTCAAATTATTCCCATGAACATTGTTTCTTCCTCTCTGAAAGACAGCATTTTCTAGGTTAAAAAGCACTCTCAGAGCTATCACAAAAGACTTTTCCCACTAAAAGCAAAATAAGTAAAATAACAATGTGAAGACACTCCCAGTGCCCCTGCTGTCTTTCTTAGATCTTTTGCTATAGTCTTGAAAAATACATCAAGAATGATGTGGAGCTCTGAGCACACAATTACATGTCTGCAGATCTCTGCAATTAGACATATCATTCTTACCAAAGGGTTAATAGCCATACACCTGCAAATGAGGAACTGCTCTATGTCTTTTGAACTACTGGCGTTTGACACATTGTATTTAGCACATGACATAGTAATTCTTTGTTATTTGTTGGACTTTCACCAACCTCAACTTCCAAATGAAATTCTGTTAATGATTACAATATGGAATCAGCAAAGGTTTATTCAGCTTTAATAATGAATTTTAGTCATTATTACCCCATCCGTTTCTCATCTCTGTCATTCTCCTGCTGAAAGTGTTCTTCCAACTTTTCTATTTTCAAGTCGTTTTTATGAGACTCATTAAGCTTAATTATTCTCTTTCCTCAGCATAGGTGGGAGTTATTTACTGGAACAAAGGCAAGTTACCAATGTGGAAAAAATGGCACCTTCTCCCTCAGAAAAACATACACTGCCAGTGTTCCCTCAGGGAGGCATAGACCCTTATGAGTCCTTTCCTAAATCATACAAAATTGTATGGAAAATGTTAACATATAAGAATTGGTAGATTAAGGGAAATTGTTGATTTTTTTTTTTTGTATTGATATCACAGCTTTTTTGTCTACTCACCACACAACCTGGGCAAATTACTTAGTGCTCAGTGATACAGAAGGGCAGAGCATAGAATTGAGGGGGATTTGAAAAGGTTGGCCAAAGTTTTAGTGTACAGAAAATTATACACAAGGTTCTCTCCTCTGACATATTATCTTATTATTTGCTAAACATGGCAAACCTGTACATAATGGTACTTTATGTTTATTCGAGGAGTCTCAATTCTAACATGTATAAAATAGTCAGATACAAAAATCCTGTCCATATTAGCTTACAATTTAAATACAATACAATAGAAAACAATATTAGCGATTTCCCAAATACAGGCTTTGGGATTTAACAAAATGTACTTTAAATTCCACCTTTCTTTTTGTTAAACATTCAAATTTTAGACAATCTATCAAGCCCTTTAGACATGTGTCCTTAAATTAGTCTAGAAAAAAATAATGATTTAAGTTTAGGGTTAATAGGAAAGAAAGAGAAACTAAGTAAGTTAACTTACTATCACAGTCATACATTGACTAACACAGGACAGACTCATACAAAACAGACAAACAGCCACTATTAACATTTCTGAAAAACAAGCATATTAAAAACTAGCTTTCACAAATAAAAATTTAAAGGTCTCCCATGAGTCTGATATAAATAAATTATATAGATGATGAATCAATACCAAATGATCAAGTGTTCCCTTGAATACATATATAGCTTCTATTAATATTTCATGATGGTTCAAATACTGTTGAACCATATAGTTGTGTATGCTTATATTTAGCAAAGTATATAGTAATAAAAATAGTAATGAAAAATTTGTTCTCTTCTTAAAATTCTTCTCTCTACATGATAACACGAAGTAATTTTGTGCTAAAGAAATAATTAAAATTTGGAGCCTTTTGTTGTAATGTCTAAGAACATAGATAACTTTCATGGGAGTATTTTATAATAATTAATTGTCTTTTCTCAATTTATTTAAGCTTATCTTCAACTTTGTTTCTCATCAATGTCTCATTTCCATCTCCTATAGAACTTGCCCAATTAGCTTATAAAAGATGTCCTGCAGAAAACACTTAAAGTGCTTATTTGAAAAGGTTACTTTATTGAAAAGTAACCTTCCTCTTATCAGAAATTGGTGGGATATTGAATTCTGTCTCTCCAAAGTTCATACATTGAATCCAATGTGATGCTATTTGAAGATATATAATAGTGCTAGATGGGTTTGTAGAGGTATGTTTTGATGGTAGAATTAGGGTTTTCATGAGGATAGTCATGACCAACATGTTTCCTCTCTTTCTGCTTATTAAATGGAGAGTGCATAAGCACATAATGAGAAAACAATTTACAAGCCAAAGAAAAAATAGATTTCTGTTGTTTAAGTCAAATATTGTGTGATACTTTATTAGGGTAGGGGGGATTAATTATTAATGTAAATGCCATAGATGAATGTATATTTAGATGATAGATAGATGATAGATTGATAGATAGATAGATAATAGATAGATAGTACATTATTTGTAGCATTTATAGGATAATGTTTATGACCATAGTATAATGACAATAGTGTATAAGTGAAAAATCATCCCTATGAATCTGAGCAGGAATTTAACTAGTCATGAGCATAAATATAAATATAACATACAAGGTGGAATGTATATAAATTATAAATACTTTTCCTAGTTGGCATGGATGTATCGAGACTCTTTCCTTGAAGGAAATTGAGATGCAAATCTTTAGTAAAACTATTTTTGTTCTTTTATACTAAAATATGGTCACTTTATTGACCACATCTTGGTAATTATCATAATATCAAATGAGACCTTAAAATATTCATAGAAATCCACATATATGAAGGCATTACAATGTTCAGCTTGTGTTACAATAATAAGTTTAATTTAAGAAGTGAGTGAAGTATGAGCGAGAGTGTGTTGTTAAATCATTCATTATTATTGCAGAACAAGTGATAAATAATTAAGATAATAGATATAGTTATTTTGATCATGTCTTATACTTCAGCTTTTATAACATAGAGGTAAATAACCACATAAAAATGATCTTGTTTTTAAGGTTTCAGGAAATAAACTGCTTTATAAAAGTTGAAAGACATGCAACTTATTTTTGGAGAGGATTTATGTTGTAAACAGGCTCTAAAATAAACAAATAATAGATTGGACATCATGAAACTGTAAAGCTTCTGTAAAGCAAAGGACACTGTCAAAAGGACAGAATGGCAGCCTACAGATTGGGAAAGTATCTTCACCAACTGTATATCTGGCAGAGGCTAACGTCCAAAATATATAAAGAACTCAACAATTAGACAACCCAAGTAACCCAATTTAAAAATGGGATACAGAGCAAAGCAAAGCATTCTCAACTTAGGTATATCCAGTGGCAGAAAAGAACTCAAAGAAATGCCAAAATAATTTGTAAATATGTTAAGCAAAAACAAATTTAATTCGGAATTTACTCTATTTTTTCTCATCCTATTCTATTTCAGAGACTAAGTGTACATACTAAAACTCCAATCAGTGATAGTTTCTTAGACATTTGAGTTTTGTTGTTGTTTATTTGTTTGTTATTCATAACCTTGAAAAAGATGAAGTGTACTAGTCAATTGTTTTCTACAAAAGTCTTCAATTACTCTTTGTCTTATGTTTTGATATTTAAACACCTAAGGAAAATCTGACAGTGATGTTACTAAGATATATTTTATTGTGAAAATAATATGAATAAACCATGGTTATGTGATAGTTATTTTTTATGGTAATTTCTAATTGGAAATTTAAGTTGGAAAGAAAATACTTAATAAATGTTAACAAATGGAGACATTTCACATGTTATTGATGTGAAGCAAAATTAAGTATGAGTCAGAAACTTAATGCCTCCTCCACAACAGGAGTAGGAAGCAAATCGGAAGAAAATATTTTCCCTTTGACCTTTTCATCAAACCAGCTTTTATTAGGGTACCAAAATAGTGTACTGTAGGCCTAGAACTATTGCTTTAAATGAGTATGTTGGAGATTTTCTAGATATGAGCAAGAAAAATTATTGCTTGAAAATAGAAAATCATTGCTAGGGGGAAATAAACATATATATAAAGAAAAAGTTTTTATTTTGCTTTTTAATGAAAAGTGTAAAATTTTTGACAAAATGAAAGAGAACCCCATGAATTAGTCACCTTAATGTCTTAATGCTGCATCCCATGAGAATGAACATTAATTAATGACCTTTGTGAGTCCTATGTAAGAAGTGGTAGTGGTGGGGTTGTTCTATTCTCTCTAGATACTTCTTGCATTTCAGTGGCATAGATAGTTGAAAGTTTTTTTTGTTTTGTTTTGTTTTGTTTTGTTTTGTTTTGTTTGGGCTCCTTAGTGACAAAATTTATTGCTTGGAGACAGCCTCCTTGTCAAGTGTCTGAAAATTGGCAGTTAACATTGCTGTAGGATCCACCTTGGTTTAGGGAATGCTGCACCTTTTAATCTTGGAATAAGAATGAAGAATTTCACCTTCTCTTTCAGAAACCCATTCTAAATAAGCTGGTTGCCTTAGCAACCAGTCTAAAAGATGACCTCTGGGTCTCCTTATAGAAAATGGCCTGTTGCTGCCAGAAGTCTAGAAGTCCCACAGATCTCCAGCTGGCCTGTTCCAGCTTGCCATAATCATATGCCCTTTTCTTCTGATGAAAACTTCTTTTATCACATGATAGTTTTCTCTTTTAGCATTTCCCCCATTTCAAAGTGACTTTATACAAAGCCATCTATTTCCAGTTAAGACTCACCAGGAAAAAGTAGATAGCTGATTCATTGGCTTTAGTTCATAGCTATAATTATCTTATTTATCAGGGACTCATTCACAAGTTTAACATATTCAACATTAGATTTAATAGACCTATTCCATCACAAGCGATTGACCTAATGAACCTTGCATGTCAAAAATAGGGTTTTAGTACTTGGAAGAATTTCTGATTATAGGGTTTGTCAAAGTTGTTAGTCTATTGCAATAAAGGAAGTCATAGAATATTTTTCTCTCTCTCTCTCAATATATATATATATATATATATATATATATATATATATATATATATGATGATATCTCTATATATAAAGTGGTATATCTGAGTAACATATTTTTTGTTTTCTCCTGAAAGTAATATTCCTTCATGCTCCACATGCGCACACACACACACACACACACACACACACACACACACACACACTTAACACACACGTAAATGATACATTGTGTATTTGATGGACATAAAGTAACAAATATATAAAGCTGACCCTGACATAGGTATGGCAAAATTATGCTGTAACTTCCAACAGATAGTTAAAGATGTTTGTCCTACCATGTTTGTTTTGTATATCTGAAATGTAACCACTATTATAAATAAGCTCAATCACCTGGTGGATTTACATTTTTTTATGTTTAATATGAATATAAGCCTTGCTACTGATTTAAAGCTAACTGCTATTATGCATGCTTGAGTAAGAAACTCACTCATGTCTTCATCCATCATTTATCCACCCACCCATCATTTACCCATCCACCCGAAAACAGATGCCACTCAACAGACTTTGCATCACAGCAAGGTGGCTTGAATTTTCTGTTTCCCAGATTGAAATTCTAATAACTATAAATTAATGAAATAATTCTTCATTCTAAGCTAGATAGTTTTTATCTTGCCCGAGAACTGGAATTTTTCCAAGTACTCCAAGAGTTACAAGATACCCAAAGAGTGAACAGGGAAAACAGAGTAAGAGAAAGAATTTGCATTTGTGGGCTTATGAAAGGATGTTGTTTTCTGTTCCTATGTGATGTCATTAGAAACTCTGAGTAATGATGGAATATGGTAAAACGTAAATGATAACGAAAAAGCTAATGTACCTGTATTACCATGGTGGACATTGAACTAAACTGTAAAATCAGAGATAAAGACTCTGTAAAGTAATCAGAAGTTAGTGCCACAGCATATATAAAAATTTCTGAATTTTTGAGCATTTATATGTGTAGCCTATACCCATTTTAAATAAAAAAAATGACAAACAACATTTTTTAAAAAAATCAGTATATTCTAAAATATCTCCACAGATTCTCTTTTTAAGATGTAAAACATAGCATGTCTGTTTAAACAACTGTTACAATGTTGACTACCAATTCTGCTCTTTATAAAAATACTTATTTTTATGTGTATAAATGCATGTCTGCATGATAGTATGCATATATGCATGAAGGTGTTAATGCTAGATAGAAGAGGGTGTTCAAATCCCTGGAGCTGAAGTTACAGGCATATGAGCTATACAGTATTCGTGCTGGGAGCCAAATTCAAGTACCCTGAAACAGAAGATGTGTGCTCTTAACCACGGAGCCTATTCTCAAGATTTCCCCCATCATCTCTCTTAAATACAAGTTATTCACATTTTCACAAAGATGTCACAGTTTCAGTCATGGGAGTCAGATGAATAAATAACAAACATTCAAGACTTTGTAAATGATAGTAATTACTATATCAATGACCTCACAGAAAAAAAGCACTAAAATATAATAAGAAAAGATAAGAAAAGAAGGAATTTAGATAGCTGAAGATTTATTTTTATGTCACGATGAATATTCTAAAAATAAATATAAAGCAATTGACAAAGTATTCATTGTAGACATTAGTCCAAAACATATAGTACAAGAATAGGTAAAGAACTCCAAGAATTTTAAAAGAATATCAAATTCTAGAAAGGGCAGGATACTTTAATTGCCATTTATTTAAGTTTATGAATGTACTAAATCCTCAAAGCTTGAAGTAATCTGAAGTAGAAATACAATTAGACAGCTCACTCCTAACAAAACAAAAGAAGAAAGAGCAGGTTGTGGTCGAGAGGAAGGTCAGGGGCTCCTCTTTTCGATGGAGAGAGTCTGTATAGTGAGTCTGGAAGATGATAGCTATGGGAAACCTTGTGATGTCTCTGCACAGGTACTAGGAATTCTGCTCTGTGTTATGTACCCAAGAGAAAAATATATGTACCCTTTACAACATTTGTGATAGCATTACTCATAACGATCTCAAATGCGAGCATTATGATTCATGTACACACCTGAGCAGTTAACACCCTTGAAAGTATATGAGCTAATGCTATACAGTCAATTCTCAAAATCATCACTTTAATAAAATCCCAGTAAAAGAAGACATGTGAAGATCTATATATTTACATCAATCCTCCAGGTTTCCTAAACGACGCTGTGCTGTGCAAGCTATATTTAGAAATAGAGTACCAGGAGCAGGAAAGTGATTTCCATCATAATCGTCACAGTGACTGACTCATTAGGAGGTATAGGCATGAGAGGAAGGTCTATGTTGGAGATCCTTCTTTCTTACAAGAAATGTTCTGGCTACCTGATGCCATGTACACCAATATTTGCTTTTAGGCATGTGTATAGTTTATGCCATTTTATCAGGTTGTCTTAATTTGCTTGGAGGGTATTATGGACTTAATCTTTCTCTCTTCCTCCCTCCCTTGCTCCCGACCTGTGTGTGTGTGTGTGTGTGTGTGTGTGTGTGTGTGTGTGTGTGTGTGAGAGAGAGAGAGAGAGAGAGAGAGAGAGAGAGAGAGAGAGAGACAGAAAGAGAGAGAGAGTTTGTAATGGGTCCATGAATACAACAAAGCCAGAAGAGGACACTGGCTGTCTTTCTCTGTTACTCTCCCCATTATTACTTTGAGACAAATAAATGTTTCACTGAGAGTAAGCCCTGCCACTTCCCTATCCCAAGTGGTCTGTGATCACTTGAAATTCATCTGTATCTGCTCTCAATGTTGGAGTAACCAGTAGGCTCAGCTATACCTTACTGTTTCCATGAGTCCTGGGGATTCGAACTCAGGTCATCATCCTTGCTGAGCAAGCATTCTTGCCCAGTGAGCTACTTCCCAAGTCCCTTATGATTGTTTTTTAAAGTTATAAAATACCATGTGTTCAAGATTACAGAAATGTCAGTTTACACATTTTATTTTTTTTTTCTTTTTTTTTCTGAGACAGGGTTTCTCTGTGTAAACCTGGCTATCCTGGAACTCACTTTATAGACCAGGCTGGCCCCGAACTCAGAAATCAGCCTGCCTCTGCCTCCCGAGTGCTGGGATTAAAGTCGTGTGCCATCACTGCCCGGCTACATTTTACTTTTCTTTCTCTTGTGTTTCCCATTGCTAAGAAAAAAATAATGGACAGACACAAAGTAAATATTCCTCCTGGTATTTTCAGTGGAACAGATGGTAGCCACTGATAAGTGTGCTAAAATGTGTTAGGCTCAACCATTAATTAGGCTGAGCATGGTAAGGAAACAATACACACATTACAAAGCTTCTGGCTAATAACCAGACATACCAGAAGTACTTATGTCTAATGTTACCAAGTTCCTAAAAAAAATCCTAGCAGCTTTATCTATTAAAAATCAGTTAACAAAAACTAGTTTTGCACTGGTGCTTTTGAAGGGGGAAAAGTCAGGACTATTGAGGGATTTAGATAAACACCTCCTTGCTAGTGGTTAAACCCTGTCCAGGACTGAACTTGCCCTCAGAAAAGGGGAAGTAAATTTAACCTGTTCAACTCCAGCAGTTTTTCAAAGAATAATAACCCCAGTGGTATTATCAAAGCTTTCATGCTCTAGTGTGTTTTTCTGGCTTCAAAGTTTGTTTTCTGGGCCCATATCTGGCCCCATTTGCATATGGATTGTCTGTACTATTAACTGAGATATACTTGACGTGTGATTATCTTTACAGGTGAATGATAAACATACAAAAAAGGAAAACATAATTTACATTTTACTCTTCCAGAGTGAAATAGCAATCATTTTTAGTTTTCATGTAGGCAGCAGAGTGGGAGGGCAATGTGTATTCATGAGGAGTGTTCAAGTGTGTAGTATTTGTCATGAGTGCTCATGTGTGTAGTACTTTTAATGAGTGTTCATGTGTGTAGTCATGAGTGTTCATGTGTGTATTCATCAGTGTTCATGTGTGTAGCACGTGTCATGAGTGTTCATGTGTGTAGTACTTGTCATGAGTGTTCATGTGTGTAGCACTTGTCATGAGTGTTCCTGTGTGTAGTACTTGTCATGAGTGTTCATGTGTGTAGTACTTGTCATGAGTGCTCATTTGTGTAGCACTTGTCATGAGTGTTCATTTTTGTAGTACTTGTCATGAATGTTCATATGTGTAGTACTTGTCAAGAGTGTTCCTGTGAATAGTACTTGTCATGAGTGTTCATGTGTGTAGTACTTGTCATGAGTGCTCATTTGTGTAGTACTTGTCATGAGTGTTCATGTGTGTAGTCATGAGTGTTCATGTGTATATTCATCAGTGTTCATGTGTGTAGCACTTGTCATGAGTGTTCCTGTGTGTAGTACTTGTTATGAGTGTTCATTTGTGTAGCACTTGTCATGAGTGTTTATGTGTGTAGCACTTGTCATGAGTGTTCCTGTGTATAGTACTTGTCATTAGTGTTCATGTGTGTAGTACTTGTCATGAGTGTTCATGTGTGTAGTACTTGTCATGTGTGTTCATTTGTGTAGCACTTGTCATGAGTGTTCATGTGTTTAGTACTTGTCATGAGTGTTCATTTGTGTAGTACTTGCCTCTACAAACACAGGTAGAGACAACAAATTTACTACTGGACCTCCTCTACAGCCCTTCACCAGAGATTTGGGAGAGTATCTGTCACTAACCCTGCAGTTAAGCTGAATAATCAGTGACTCCTCAGATTGACCTGTCTTTCCTCCAGCACTGGGCTTTCAGGTAGGATACTTCATCTGTCTTTTACAGGAGGGTTGAGGATCTGGGCTCATGTCCTCATGCTTACACAACAAGAACTTTCTTACCTAGACACTTCTCCAGCTCCACTAATACTCATTGAGTATACTGTGATCAAATTCATGACATTTGACTTTGTTTTTCAGTTAGTGTATTCCTGCTGAATTTGAGAGAAAAAACAGTTCCCCTTTTCCTGCTTGTGACAATAGTAGTCTTAAAAATACACTGAGATAAGTTAACCCTTTTACTATAGACTGTGTCTCAGTGATAGCTCATTTTCTTAAATACTCAGCTCATTTCCTGGCCTTCTGTTGGGTTCACAGAATAGTAAGAGTAGTGCAGAAGCAGTGGAAGCCCCAGGACTTGAGCTTTTCAGTCAAGTGATTATAAAATGACAATCATGGGGTTCAGGTGCTAGCTGCTTAAGAGAGAGCAGAGAGATGTTATGTGTACAAAGATTTAAGTTTCTTTAATTTGTCTGTAATTCAGTAAAATGTTTTATTAATTAAAAATTTGTTGTGGATAAAAAATTACTTATGCTGATATTTTGAAATAATTTAAATATTTAAACATCCTCTATTTGTTAAAATAATGCATTATAACAAGAAGCAAATTGGAGAGCATTAAAAAAATATTGGAGACAGAGACTTTTTTATGTATATGGCCTTTGGTGGATGTACATATTTGTAATTTATTCAGTCTACAAACTTCTCTCAAGTGTCCAATGCTTGTCAGGTACTTCTCTAGTAAGATGATGTGAACCAACAAGCCAAGAGCATGAGAATACCAATGACCCCTAGCTGCAAGGAGGCTCTCACCTGGTAATGGCATAGGAAGCATACAAATTATGAATAAACTGCTAAATAATAGAGACTGATGAGTAGGAAGAAAGTTAACAGAGAGAGGAGGGGAAAGTTAACTCCAGGGGGAGTAAAGGAGGTCTCTCTATAATGTTGTCAGGTCTCAGTACGGGATCCACCAGGGAGAATAATGGAAGTCTCACTATGATATCATCCAGGCTCATTTGGAACTCACTGTGTAGACCAGATTGACTCTAAATATCATCCAAATTGCAGAGATTTATCTGCTTCTGCATTCTTAGAGCTAGGATTAGACTTATGTACTACCATACATGACAATGAACATATTTTCATGTAAAATAATTTGGACTTCATACTTAATGATTTGGACACATGCACATACGTGCATGCATGTGTGTGTGTATGCATGTGTGTATGTATGTGTGTGTGTGTGTGTGTGTGTGTGTGTATATATATATATATATATATATATATATATATATATATGTATATATATATGTGTGTGTGTGTGTGTGTGTGTGTGTGTGTGTGTGTGTAATACATACCTAATGGCAAAACATGATTTTTATATTAAATATTTACATTAGTCATCTATAAATTATAATTTTTAAGTATAAATTTTCCTTGGGTATAAATTTTGAGTATGAATCCCTATAAAAGAAAAGGCAAGTATATGTATTTATGTAGTAAACTAATGTCTTCAATATATTCTATTATATATTTGAAACATGAATTTACATATTTTATATTTCTATTTCCCAGCATCTAAAACCCCTTTGCAGAGTATGTTGATAACATTTTCAAAATGTTTTAAGCCTCTACAAATACATAAAAATTCCTAAGTAGCTTTCTGCTTAATATATTCATGAGACAATGACTTTCTCAAATGCAGAAAATGTTTTCATTTAATCCTGTGCATCTATTTCTCAATGCCTTCCAGGAAAGTGATTTTTTAATTATTTTACTTTTTGAGAGAGAATAAGAGCCAGAGGATGAGGAAAATGGCTTTTATAATATCCTCCTAATATACTTAAGAATCATTCAAACTATTTTCTAGAAAACAAGTAAAATAAGAGAAAGGCTTTTCTTTCATCAGGATGAGACTTGAGTAAATAATCTAGTACTTTAATAAGAGTTGGGCATTTTGTATTCTTTTATAGTTTTTCCATGGAGATTTCAACATGTTATTTTAGAAATTATTGTTTAAATGGACAAAAATGTTCTTAATACCCCCAACACACACAGTAGAGGACTTCTGGATCTGTGTTCATGCAGAGAAGATGCCCCTAACCCTCAAGAGAATGGAGGCCCCAGGGAGTTTAGAGGTCAGATGGGGTGGGGGTGGGGGTGGGGCATCCACATGGAGACAGGATGGGGTAGGGAGGAGGTGTGGGATGTGGAGCAGTAGGAGGGTGGATGGGGGGGGCAGGGAATGGAATATGGAATGTAGAAAATTTTTAAAAATTAAAAAAAGGAAAAGATTCCGAGTAGTTGAAACAGAGAGCCATTTTCTGATGTCCCCTTATCCAGAACTATTCCCATTCTCTCACATTCTCCCAGACCTGTACCTCTTTGCCCTGGCTTTCTCTAGCCAAAGATACAGACCCTTTCCTTGGTGTAGAGGCTTCTCTGTCTTAACTATCCTCCTAAATACATTATCCTTTTACTTAATAGTGACTTTGATTTTGATTCTATTTACAAAATGTTAAAAGAGGCATGTCCCCGTGGCCTGGAGTCTGGAGATAAGGATGGGAAGCATCTGGAACTATTTCTAGTCTGGGCTGCAGAAACATTTATAGGATAGAATATGTGCCCACCTATATACCTTCCTTCATTCCTGTCTCAAATTGGATCTGGTTTAGGAAACCCCTCATTAGTATTTATTCCAGCCACAGCTGTGAGAGGGAGGGAGTCAGGTGCTGGCCAGCATGCCATGGCTCATTCCTCTGGAGCTATGTGGACCTGATGGATCCTTGTAAAGAACAGAATTAAGGAAACTGCAATACTAGAGCAGCGATTTGAGCACCATAGAATGGCATGATACATGTCACTGTTAATTTCCAATATGAAATAGAATTTCAGACTCTGTGATTATGTAGGGAAACTGTACATATTGCAAACCAGTTACTACTGGCCATGAGCAGCAGGAGGGACACCTGGACTCCTCACTGCCAGACTTCCCATTGTACCCATGGAACACCTGTTATGCCAAGCTTAAAAGTGGGTTCACTTGGCAAATCCTAAGACAAGAAAATTGATCCTAAATAAAGAATTAGTTTGCATACCAAAAAACCTTCTCAATAAATTTAGTAAATTTAGTGTGTAAGAATTTGATTTTCATTTCACACCTTCTTTTATATAAATGTATTGTTTTCCTAAATATGTTTTTTATTTCTCATGTCTGATAGTGAGTATTATTATCTTCTATTTTGTTTATAAGGCATTAATTCATGCAGGCATATTGATCAAAATATTTATTGCTTAAAAGACATCTCTATTCAAAATGGAGTTCCTTATGTCTTATTGATTATTGAGATATTCACATTGATACTATTTGAATCTTAAGTTCACTCTTATCACTTATGTATGGAAGACTTTGACCTCAATACCTCAGAGTGGATTTGAAGGAAGTGACTGCATCTTGAAGACTTGAATTTCATCAGTGGAGTAGTCTATGCTGGAAGCCAGTCACTGGAGTTATGTCTCTCAAGGATACATTTGGTTCTCCAGTTTTTCTGAACGTTCTGTATTTCCCAGTTGTCATGAGTTATACAACCTTGTTCCATCACAGTTCAATTCATTTCTGCCTTGCCACAGGCACAGAAAGAAATGAAGCACATGACCCTGTACTGAAGCCTCTAAGTATATGATCCAAAATATTCTGCTTTTTGCTAATCCCTTACAGGTTGTAACTAAAAGAAAGCCAACTAACACACATAGTTCCTTCAAAGTTTGTAATTCAAGTAAAATTTGCCTCCTTGGGGTTGTACATTGCAGCTCAGTTCTGAGTGCCATGATAAAAATAAATCCTACTTGACTTATGCAATATTTTAGTTTTTGTGACTACTTAATTTTCTCAAGAAAATTTATCATATAATCTTCTCAGAGGATACTTTGGCTGTTAACTATTTATTAGTACATACCTTTATAGTAGAATGATAATGTCATCAATTTACCAATAAATATCTTTCTATTTTAAGAATGGATTACATTAGAAAAGTTGTAAACTTAAATGTTTGACATGAAACTAAGTTTAATATAACTAATGAAAAATACTGTCACAATACAGCATTAAATAAGGCATGACATATACATATGTATATACATTGATATGTATATATGTATATGTATATACATTTATCTGTATGTATATATGTATGTTTGCAAGTATGTGAAGTTATTTTATATAACTTTACAACATTGTATAATTTTATTCTTAGTTTTAGATAGAAACACTCTCAAATTGTAGTAGGCTGTAGACTAATACATTACCTGGTGCTACTGTGTGTTGAATAAGAAAGAAAAGTTTCCTGTGTATGAGTAGAATATTAAACTCACTTGAGTAAATCATTTTTTGATTCACTTAAGAAATCACAAAGCATTTATAATATGCATTGAGGAAAATGAAGCATATATTATCTCTCAAAGTAACTCAAGCATATTTCTCTTTGGCTTACATTATAATTTATCTCATTATTCATTTATATATTAGCATAATTATAAAATTACAATATAAAATAAAGAGGGTTTTTGGTTTGAGGAAGAAGTAGAAATTTCTACCAGTATTGACTCTAAGAAATCTTTTCCTATAATCAGTAACATGATGTAAAAATGCTGGAAAATTGTTGTTTACTTATAATAAAAATATATTCCTTAAGAGCAGAATTTCAGAGAGCCATGGGTGATTGAAATTAAAAAGTTAGTATGCTATTAAGCAAATAAATGGTGATCTATATTTTTTTGTCTAAAAGTCTACAAAATTTTACTTCAATTATTTACCAAAACACATAATGACAACATACAGTCACCACAGAAAAATAAGTATTTATAACATACTATTAGTACAAGGAAAAACTGGATCTAATTCTGGTGATCATTCTGTCCTGGGATATTCCTGATTATAAACAGTGGCATTTATTTCTTAGAGTGAAGATCTAAAAAGTAAGTATGCCAAATTTATTCAAATATAGTCAGACTTTGTTTAGTAAGTTTTACAAACTATAAAAACCTTAGTTTGTAATACTTGGAAACTAAGATGGAACACTTGTCTACTGGAGGCATCTGTTTCTTCGAAATATTTTCAGGGAAAAATATTGAGCAAAGCCCCACTCATTAAAACAGCAACAACAACAACAACAACAACAACAACAGCAACAACAACAACAACAACAACAAAATCCCTCAACAAAAATCTATAAGATAAATTAAAATAGTAATACCTTTCAGAGAATTGACAACCATTAGATCTATAAGATCTATCTGTAAGTTAAGCCACTTATATTTTAAAAATATAATAATCAAAGAGACAAATAAACAAATACTTGGTCAAGGACACCTAAGGTTCAAGTTATTTTCCTTTAATAATTTAAGAATATTTTTGATGACTATTGTGCTTTTGGTTTATTTGAGAACAGAGCACAACTGGAGGGTTGGAGTGAGAAGAGTCCAAATGTTTTTCTCTGTATGCATCTATGTATTTACATGCATTAATTTTGCTTTTCAAATTCAATTTCTAAACTTGTAATAATAATATCCACAGGTATATACTAAATATTAATTTTCATAATCACATAGTTAGAAAGATAAAATTAAATGTGTTACTCTTGAATTCTATTTTTTGTTTCTAATAGGCTATTATATCTTTATACTTATGGTGAAAAAGATGATGGAATTCCTAAGGGACTAAAATGATTCCAAAATGCTATCTGGTGGTAATTTTTGAGGCATCTTAACATTAAAAAAAAATCTCCTGACTAAATGGAATTCTTTTGCACTTTATTTTCTTTAACCAGGTCATCAATGAAATACTGTGAGAGAATATTCACATGGTTTAGAGTCACAGCCAGAAATGAAATGCTTTCCTCCAGGTGCAAGTTTGGGGTCAGAACTGGAAGTTGTCATCATCATCATCTTGTGGATGTAGAACTCCTGCTGGGCAATTCCTCAAGCAAAAGCAAATTTTAGAAAAACCACAGCACTCTGGGCAAACGTCAAATTACACCTTCCAGCACCTGCTTTGAAATAAATAGGCATTGATGTATTGATGGAAATAAAAAACAACAACAAGAAAAACACCCTTCCCTTTGCTCAAACCTGTCTTCCCTTATACTGCTCTAGGTTTCAGTTGTATTAAAATCAGACTATACTGACATCATGTGAACTTAGACGTTTCGAAAATCTGTTGTAGAGATAGAACCCAGAGCTTAAGACTCCCATTAATCAGCAGGCTCGTTTTTAGTTTATGGACATTAGTAGAGGTCTTGCTCCCATTACAATGCCAGTCCCGAAGAACCAAATCCTGTGTTTAGAGTGATTCTCAGAAAGACAATAATTTTTATAGATATTTCTGGTATATAAAACTTCTGAAATTCTTTTCTTTCACCTTTGCAGACATTTATTTTCTGTGACTCTCCTCTAGTGACATTTTAATGTTTTAACATATCCTTATCTTTTGTTTCTTAACATCTTCTTAGGTTGGATTCTTTTCATTATTTCCTATTCCCTGCTTGTGATTTCTCTCGTGGGCCACTTCTTAAGGCATCACATGCTCATGAATAATAAAACATCAATTCATCAGGGAGTAGAAGCTTCTGCTTTTAATATTAATCAAATTCTTACTTGGTGATTGTGATGGAAAACGAAATGTATTTCAGAATTTATTGTTTTCCCCCATTGATTTACTACCAGCATTTTAAATTTTGTAGTTGCGTACCCAACAGTAAGATAATTGATTTAAGTATAAGTAGTTAAAATTAGTCATGTAAGTGTTATTTGCCCGATCAAAGATTCTCAATTAAATGACTATCATAGCCTTTATAGGCTGCATTGTTTTGTTTTGTTTTGTTTTGTTTTGTTTTGTTAACCAGGTCATCAGGGAAATATTGTGAGAGAATATCTACTTAGTTTAGAGTCACAGTCAGAATTATTATTATATATATATTATATAAAATATATCATATATTTATTCAAGAGCTATTTCATCTATGTATGAAATGCATAACCTGCTTGATTGTTAGAGTTAAAAGCATTAATTTGGATGAGGGAGTTAATGGTATCTTGATAAACTTTTATGATGACAGGTTCTGTATGAATCTAGGTTTTCAGTAAGTGACATTTTCATTTATCCCATAACACCAAAGTTATCTAAACATTTTAGAGATTATGAAACTATAATATTAACATCTAAGTGATGTTCCAGTTAGTAAATTAAACTGCTATCAAACTGACAACAACCTGAGTTCAGTCTTTGAAAAGAGACTATTGACTCCAGCAAGCTTTCCTCTGATCCCCCAAGAGAACCAGAGGATTTGCACCCACACAATAAGCATTCACCAACACATACATACACACACACACACACACACACACACACACACACACACACACACACATACACACATACATACACACACACAAACACAAATAAAAATGATCCAAAGTACAATAAAATGTAAAATATAATGCTAAAATATTAATAGTTGGCTTGATCATAAATCAAAATGACATGAGGTACTAAAGGAAATGTTTCAGATACGAATTTTCTGTATGATTAATGTGTTGTTCTTTGTGAATTTTCTCATCTCAGGTGTCTGTGATTTTTCAAGTAAGCATAAGTAAGAATGAGTCCACTTGTATTTTAGCCAAAATTCACATATAATGAAACATACAAATTTTAACTATCTAATATCTAATACATTTTGATGGTGCTTATCATATACCCTTAACCCAAACTTCTATAAAAATAGATTTTTTTTTACCTTCATTCTTTAAAAAACAAAAAATAAGAATGCGTCCATAATGGCACTGACAACTCTGGAATGATCCTTCACAAAGAAATGCAGCATTTAAACATAAGATGAAGGATCAACATCACATCCCATGCTGAGCAGGAAGCACAGTGCAGGTTAAGGTCAAATTCCCTGTGGTTGGAGACAGCAGGATCCAGAAGGTAGATTGTCCAAGGTCAGTCAAAAGAATAATTAAATAAAAGCATAGCGACAGATGTAGAGGCCTCTTGAATTTTAACTGTCCAACCCTTAACCTGAACTCTGACTACCTGGCAGGATTTAAACCATTCTGTAATTAAAAAATAGATAATTCAATGGAAAAATAAAAACTCAGGAGAGAAGGAAAGAGAGCAAGACAGAGAGAGAGAGAGAGAGAGAGAGAGAGAGAGAGAGAGAGAGAGAGAGAAAGGAAGGAAGGAGGAAGGAAGGAAGGAAGGAAGGAAGGAAGGAAGGAAGGAGGGAAGGAAGAGGGAAAGAAGGTAAGAGCATTGTACTCTGCTACTGCTAGACCACTGGAATAGAAGTTTAGAAGTTGGAAGCAGTGCTTTCCTTGGAAACTGACACAAACTGATCCATCTTAAAGAAAGCATATCAAAGCCTACAGTTAGGAGAGCAGGGGTCTTAGAGTAGAAAAGCATAAAAGATTTTAATGCTGCACACAGAAGGTCAAGTTTCTACATGAATATTTATAGGACTTATAAATAAATAAATCCATTAAAATTTATACATAATTACTCCTTATGTTGTTCATTTATTTACTATATTTTGATGAAGTTCTATTTATATTTTAATTATATTTATATGCCAAAGGGAAAATTGGAATACACCAGTCAATCAGTAAACAAAACACTAGTGGCTTTAGGAAACTTATATATATATATATATATAAATAAATAAAATGTAAGTATATATATTCTTTTTGAATATAGATTTTAAAATATAATATATTATATTTTCTGTTATGGTTTCATCTCCCTCTATTCCTCCTAGGTCCTCTCCAACTAACGTTCCCTCAGAATCTACTCCCTTTATGTATCTTTTTTGAAAAAAACTTCTAAGAGACTTCTAAAAGTTTTCTTAGAGACATCAAGAAAACACAATATAAAATATAATAAGATAAAACAAAACCATTATACCAAAGTTGGCAAGGAAAAGCAACAGAAAAGAAAGAGCCCCTCAGAGAAGGCCTAAGAATCAGAGATCCACTAGTTTATATACTCAGGAGTACCATAAAAGTAGCAGGACTGAATTGTATTCAATTGAGTTGTTGGCCAAGGGGGTCCCATGAAAATCCCCAAATAACGCAAGCTATAGACAAGACAATGGGTTACTCTTAACAAACTTACAGCTCAGCCATATTGCAGAGGACCACACACACACAACTCAATGAAAATGAAAATGTTGAGCTGGTACCTACATAGAACCTTTATTCTTACATTCCAGTGTCTTTGGTGTGAGTAGGTACTCTGCAGGCTAGCAAAAAACAAAAGTTTAAGCACCAACCTAGCTACAAACATTTTGACCTACACTCTATCCTGCCCTGCAAGAAAGGGTAAGGCGACTGTGGCACAGAACTTCTTAATGTAACCAATCAATGTCTAATTGGAGTTGAGGCTCACTCCATTATATGCAACCCATAATCTATACTGCTTGAGTGACCAAGAACCAGAGACTAAATAGCCCAGAAACCTGGGGTGAAACCAAACACCCTAATTAAAACAACCAAACAAAACCAAACAAAAACATACAAATAAAATGATTCCTAATGATATTCTATATATTCATAAGTCAATGCCTTATTCAGTCATAATCAGAGAAGCTTGCTTCTGCAGCAGAGGAGAACAAATGCAGAGACCAATAGCTAGACATATTGGAGAGAGAGAGAGAGAGAGAGAGAGAGAGAGAGAGAGAGAGAGAGAGAGAGAATATGAATCCTTGGAACACACAGCTCAAAATGGGATGTCTTCATCAAATCTCTTCCTTCGGATCTCAGGGAACTCTAAGGAAGAGTAGGGGAAAGAGTGTAAGAGTCAGAAGTGATTGGATAAAGACACGAGGTGAACAAGACCCACTAGATCAACTGAGCAAGGCTCATATGTACTCATAGAGACAGAAGCAACAAGGCCAAGGGCAACAGGAATTTGCAACAAATCCTCTGTGCATATATTATAATATCCAGTTTAGTATTTTTATGAGTACATTATTAATAATATATTTAATTTATTTTTTAATACTCATATACATGGAGGGACAGCTAAAACTTATGACATTGAGGGGTCATATAGAAACCTACTACAGCAGAAGCTTCCTAAAAGACAAACAGAAATCTAAATAGGGTTATTTGATTTTCTGGAGTCCACCTTCTTGAGTTCTTTATATATATTGGATATTAGTCCCCTATCTGATTTAGGATTGGCAAAGATCCTTTCCCAATCTGTTGGTGGCCATTTTGTCTTATTAACAGTGTCTTTTCCCTTACAGAAGCTTAGCAATTTTATGAGGTCACATTTGTCGATTCTCGATTTTACAGCAAAAGCCATTTATATGCCCCAATACAGGGGAATGCCAGGGCCAAGAAGTGGGAGTGAGTGCATAGGGGAGCAGGGTGGGGGATGGTATAGAGAACTTTCAGGATAGCATTTGAAATGCAAATTAAGAAAATATCTAATAAAAAATAAAATAAAAAGAAAAGAAAACTGGACATAGCACTACCAGAAGATCGATCCAGCAATACCTCTCCTGGGCATATACCCAGAAGATGTCCCAACTTTTCATAGGGACACATGCTGCACTATGTTTATAGCAGCCTTATTTATAATAGCCAGAAGCTGGAAAGAACCCAGATGTCCCTCTACAGAGGCATGGATACAGAAAATGTGGCATACTTACACAAAGGAGTACTACTCAGCAATTAAAAACGATGAATTTATGAAATTCATAGGCAAATGGATGGATCTGGAGTATATCATCTTGAGTGCGGTAACCCAATCACAAAAGAACACACATGATATGCACTCACTGATATTAGCCCAGAAACTTAGACTACCCAAGATACAATTTGCAAAACACATGAAACCCAATAATAAGGAAGACCAAAGTATGGATACTTTGTTCCTTCTAAGATTGGGGAACCGAAATACCCATGGAAGGAGTTGCAGAGACAAAGTTCGGAGCTGAGATGGAAGAAAGGACCATCCAGAGACTGCCCTACCTGGGGATCCATCCCATACACAATGACCAAACCAACACAGTATTACATATGCCTACAAGATTTTGCTGACAGTACCCTGATATAGCTCTCTCTTGTGAGGCTATGCCAGTGCCTGGCAAATACAGAAGTGGATCCTCACAGTCATCTATTGGATGGAAAATAGGGCCCCTAATGAAGAAGCTAGAGAAAGTACCCAAGGAGCTAAAGGGGTCTGCAACACTATAGGAGGATCAACAATATGAACTAACCAGTACCTCCCAGAACTATGTATCTAGTTGCATATGTAGCAGAGCATGGCTTAATTGGCCATCAATGGAAGGAAAGGCCCTGGTCTTGTAAAGATCATATGCCCCAGTACAGGGGAATGCCAGGGCCAGGCAGTGGGAGTGGGTGGGTTGGGGAGCAGGGCAGGGGACGGTATAGGGGACTTTCGGAACAGCATTTGAAAAGTAGATGAAGAAATGTCTAAAAAAATAAAAAGAATTCAAATGCCATTTGAGCCATCATTTGCTCAATGGATAATATTATGTCCTATTTGTTTCTAGTAATCTACGTTTTAAGCATTTTATGGCCCTATATTTTCATGCCTAATTCCTAGTTTGTGAAATAAGAAATCAGAAATAAATGCTTTAGCACTTCAAAAAAAAAAAAAGAAATCTAAATAAAATTGTCAAAAAACAGGAGAAGAAACAAAAAGTTAACTGGACATCTTTCATGATTAAATGAAGCTTTCTATACAGAGCATGGGTCATATCTTATCAAGTTGTTAGCCAAAGGAGCCCATGGAAACCCTCAAACAACACAAGTCATTGCCAAGGACTTTATTGTGAAAGTCAAGACTGCCTTCCATTATCTGATGGTAAGGCTCTTTTGCTGATTGAAAAAAATGAAAAACAAAAACAAAAACCCAAAAACTATTCAACTCATTGAACAAAGTAGATCTAGTGGCTAACAACAGAGGCGTAACCTATTTAGACTAATTTTCATGGTTCCAGAAAACACACTGCACACTACCAAAAAAGAAAGGTAAAAATTAATTCAGCTTCAAACACTTCAACCCACACTAATTTGTTTGCGAGATATGTTAGTGCAATAGTGGCACTAAGCCACAAAGTGTACAGAGTGACGAGCAAATATCTGCTTGGGTTTAAGGCCCACTCTGTGAGGCAAGGCTCATTCCTGACAAGGCTCAGTTGGCTAAAAATCTAAGACTAGATATATCTGGAACATGAGGGAAAATCAAATACTACTGTTCTGCAAACAAATGCTGTCATAAGATGACTCCTAAGGAAGTTCTGCTATACTCAGAGATCAGTAAAATGATTAAGCATCATCAGAGAATCTTCCTTTTATAGCAGATGGAAACAAATACAGAAACCCACAGCCAGGAAATATACAAAGAGAGACCTTGGGATACTCAGTTCTAAATGCATGTCACTGTCAAATCCCTCTCCTCAGAGCTCAGGGAATTGAAAAGTTAGGAAAGATCTTAAGAGTCAGAGGAAATGGAGGACACCAAAGAAATAAACCCACCTAAATACAACAGGAAAGACTCAAGTATGCCTCATAGAGACTGAGACAGCACCCAGAGGGCCTACATGAGGCAGATCCAGAAGAGGAACCAGCACTGAGAGAAATGGACACAAGGCCCCATCCCTAACCCAGAAGCTATCTCCAATTAATAATCACTCATAAATGGAAAATCAGTTCTCTTCCCCTGAATTTTATTGGGAATACAAACCACTCTTTTTAAAAGAAAATTCACTTTACATCCTGCTCGCTGCCACCTTCCTGGTCACCCCATCCCACAAGCATTTCCCCATCTCCCCTCCCCTTCTCTTCTGAGTGGGTGGGGACTCCCCTGGTTATCTCTTCACCCTGGGAAATCAATTCTCTGGGAGGGTAGGCACTTCCTCTCCCACTGAGGCCAGACAAGGCAGCCCAGCTAGATGACCATATCCCAGATAGAGGCAACAGATTTTGGGATAGCCCCCGCTCCAGCTGTTCAGGACCTACATAAAGACCAAACTGCACATCTGCTACATATGTGTGGGGAGGTCTAGGTCCAGCCTGTGTGTGTTCTTTGGTTGGTAGTTCAGACTCTGGGAGCCCCGAGGTTCAAGGTTAGTTGATTCTGTTGGTCTTCCTGTGGAGTTCCTATCTGCTTTCAGGCTGCAATTCTTCCCCCTGTTCTTCCATAAGAGTCTCTAATCTCCATTCACCCTTTGGTTGTGTGTGTTTGGATCAGTCTGAGGGTCTGAGTCAGCTGCTGGGTGGAGCCTCTCAGAGGCTCAGTGAACATGTTCCTGTTTGCAAGCATAACAGTTTCATTAGTACTGTTAGGGATTGGTGCTTGCCTATGTGATGGGTCTTAAGTCTAAAAAAATGCAAACACAAGAAATGGAGCAGAGACTGAGGGTATTGAAGGGATGGCCAATTAATAACCAGTTACAAACCACTCTTTTTTTTTTTGTTTTTGTTTTTTTGTTTTTGGTTTTGTTTTCTTTTTGGATTTTTGAGACAGGGTTTCTCTGTATAGCCCTGGCTGTCTTGAAACTCACTTTGTAGACCAGGCTGGTCTTGAACTCAGAAATTCACCTGCCTCTTCATCCCAAGTGCTGGGATTAAAGGAATGTGCCACCACTACCTGGCTATAAACCACTCTTAAGGGCAGACCCATGCTCAGTAATAGATGGCCAATACAAAGTTGGTCAATGGTATCTTTGGAGTTTCTTTGCCTCATACTACTTTGTTACACCATCTCTCTCTCTCTCTCTCTCTCTCTCTCTCTCTCTCTCTCTCTCTTTCTTTCTTTCTTTCTTTCTTATTTTTTAAAGGATTTATTTATTTATTTTATGTATGTGAATACACTGTAGCTGTCTTCAGACACCCCAGAAGAGGGCATTGGATCCCAGTACAGATGGTTGTGAGTCACCATGTGGTTGTTGGGAATTGAACTCAGGACCTCTAGAAGAGCAGCCAATGCTCTTAACCACTGAGCCATCTCTCCAGCCCACCATCTCACTTTCATATCTTTTCTTTTTCTTTTTCTTTTTTTAGTCTTACAAGACTTTTGTATATATATTATCGTTTCCAGTTTTGTGTTTTTATGGAATTTCTGTAGTACAAAGGTGTGTTTTCTGTGTCATCTTGTGTTTCTTGTTTTTCCTTAGTGTTTTTTCTTCTCTTTGTTTCATTGGTTCTATTCTGGCTTGGATTTATCTATTTTATTTTACAATTATTCTTTGGGTATCTCTCTTCTTTTTTCTATTTTATAATTAGATATTTTCTTTATTTTCATTTCAAATGTTATTCCCTTTCTTGGTTTCCCCTCTGAAAGTCTCCTCCCCCATACCGTTCCCCCTTGCCCTGCTTACCAACACACCCACTCTCTCTTCCTGGTCCTGGCATTCCCCTACACTGGGGCATAGAACTTTCACAGGACCAAGGACCTCTTCTCCCAATGATGACCGACTGGGCCATCCTCTGCTACATATGCAACTGGAGCCCCGAGTCCCATCATGTGCACTCTTTGGTTGGTCTCTGGGAGCTCTGGGGGTACTGGTTAGTTCATATTATTGTTCCTCCTATGGGGCTGAAATCCCCTTCAGCTCCTGGGTCCTTTCTCTAGCTTCTTCATAGGGGGCCTTGAGCAGGATATCTGTTTTCTAAGGATGGACAGAAAGGGTATGGACTCAGAGGGAAGGAGAGGAGGATCTCAGAGGTGTTGAGAAGTAGAAATATAACCAGAATATAATGTATGGAAAAATCTATTTTCAATGAAAATATAAAAATTATAATAACTATCACAAAATGTACATAATTTTCCAAATAACACAATTGAAAGCTGCTTACTTATTTTTTCATGTACTTATTTATTTCTTGGTTTTTAAAACAAGGGGTTTATAATCCTAAGGTAGTCTCAAAAGTTGTCATGTGGCCTTGAAGTCATGAACTTCCATTTTGCAAATTCAGGGAGCTTTTATAAAACTAACATGTAAAAGCTCTATTAAAAGAAAAGAAAAGAAATGTTCACACAATTATGTCACTCTCTTAAACTGATATGTTTAACAGAGATGTATGCCTTACATAAAATTAAAGTGCCACAGAAATATATAAATGAGAAAAACAAACTATATTAATTCTTTTATATGCCTTTTCTCTTACATATTTTGTATATGGTGTATGTAGTTATACATACATGCACAAAAATCTTTTTTATTCAAGTATTTTCTCCATGATATTATTATTTAAAAAGGCATTTTATTTATTCTTTGTGTTTGTTTGTTTGTAATTTTTTGTTTATTTAAGATAGGGTTTCTCTGTATTGCTCTGGCTGTCCTAGAACTTGATCTATAGATCAGGCTGGCCAGGAACTCAAGAGATACACATTCCTCTGCCTCCCGAGTGCTGGGATGGCAGGTGTGTATCACCACCACCTGGCTGGCATTTTATTCTCAACAAGGCCATTTTGTGTTGTAGCAGTAAAGTACATGAATTTTTAAAACAAAATAACCTCAGTGATAAAGATCACACTGTAGACTCCCATGCTATAAAACATCCCAAGTAAGCAGCATAGCTAAGAAAAACTCCAAAAACAAAGTTAAGAAAGAAAAGACAACGAAAAGACAAAAGAAAAGTCTTGGAGGGCAGTTTTGGGGTTGATTATCTTATGATATAAATTCATTTTTACTTTTAATAATAAACTAATTATTAGAGTCCCTAATAGTCAATAAACATCCCATAAATTTGGCTGGATCTCTTAGGCAGAAAGCTGTCTGGGGATTGGAATGTCTCTTTCTTCTGCGATAAGCTATTGGGTTTCAGATGCATGACGCCTCCCTGCCATTTACTTAGGTATTGGGGGTTCCACCTCAAGTCCTCACATTCATGTTGCAAGCACTTTACTGACTAACCAATTTCCCCAGTTACCAAAAACACTTTCTTCTATAATGAATGTGACTGAAGAAATATGCAAGATCTGGAGAGGTTCAGAAGTTAGGAGTGCTTGCCTCTTTTGCAGAGGACCAGAGTTTATTTCTAGCACCCAAGTTCTGTGGCTCACAATTATTGTAGCACACAATTTCATATGGGAAAATATATTTAAAATATCATCTCTATCCAATACAAATTCAAAACCCAATGCAATTTAATGAAAATCTGAAGTTGTATCAAAACTTGAAAATATACACAATAAATGCTTACAAGTAAATATATAAATATTTGGAAAAAGCAGAAAAAAGACCATTCTTAAAATCAGAAAGTGTTTCTCACAAATGCAAGCTTGAATCATTGTGACTCTCTGACTTCTCTAAGCCTTATTATTGGGACTAAATAATATATATTTTCTGGCTATAGATACTTTTTTTTCTTTTTTGTTTTGTTTCATTAATCATTTTAATCATTTACATTTCACCCACATTTGAGGGAATAGGGCCACACACCACTCTCATAATTGTTAACCCAGAAATACTCCTGTTCAAAGG
Source organism: Mus minutoides (assembly GCA_902729485.2). Lineage (NCBI taxonomy): Eukaryota > Metazoa > Chordata > Mammalia > Rodentia > Muridae > Mus > Mus minutoides. The sequence continues at coordinate 41,249 of LR754462.1, forward strand.
AAACACAGAGACAAAAAATGGAACAGAGATTGAAGGAAAGGACATCAAAAGACCACCCCACCTAGGAATCCATCTCATTTGCAAACACAAAACCCTGCCACTGCTGCTAATACCAAGACGCACTTGTTGACAGGAGCCTGGTACTGCTGTTCCCTGAGAGGTTCTACCAGCACCTGACCAACACAGATGCAGATACTCATAGCCAACCATTGAACTGAGCCCAGGGACCCCCAGTGGAAGAGCTAGAGGACAGACTGAAGTAGCTGAAGGGGATTGCAACGCCATATAAATAACAATGTCAAATAACCGGACCACCCAGAAACTCCCAGAGACTAAGCCTCCAAGCAAAGAGTATACATGGAGGTATCCATGGCTCCAGATACATATGTAGCAGAGAATGACCTCATCTGATATCAATGGGAGGGGAGGCCCTTGGTCCTGTGGATGTTTGATGCCCCAGAGTAGGAGAATGCTAAAGAAGTGAAACAGGAGTGGGTAAGTGGGTGGAGGTGCACCCTCGTAGAGGCAAAAGAGAGAGGAGAAGGGGCGTGAGATGAGGGACTTGTGAAGGAGGATTACATTTTGATTCCTTACTAGTTCCCTTTCCTTTTTCTATAAATACTATACTTACATTACTTTAGTCTTTTTCTACTATGGTGTATGTTAATAAAATGTCTTAGATTGCCTAACTAGCTTCTGAAAGTTGTTGATCCATTTAGTATGGGTGACTGTTTTAGTAACATGCATGGTCAGTGCCCACATGAAATACACTTCTATTTCTTTCATTTCTCCTATTAAATATACTGGAATTTCACATTAAGAAATGTTACCCTGGTAACTGCTCTGATGATTGTCTGCTTTAGAGCTTCTCTGACTCTAATATAATTTACATACTAGGAGTATCTGTCCTAGAAGGAGTAGGTGGCCAACACAAGTTAGACACCATGTTTGTTTATTTTTGTTTCATTTTTGAGAAAGGAATATGAAATATGGTGGTTAGGGAAATGAGAGACGATCTAGGAGGAGTAGGGAGAAGAAAAAGAACATGTTCAAAAACAACACCCTCAAAGAATAAATTTAAAAGATTATGAGAAAAAGAATGTCAAGAACCATACTGTGGGATTTTCGAGGGCATGGGCATCTTTGTAGCCTCACAAGAGGTCAGCTATAAGTAGCTGATGGTTTTCACCTTAAACATGAAGAGGGTTTGTAAGATATGAGCTGACATCTTAAAGGATGACTGACTTCAAATGCATGAAATATCTGAAATAAAACATCTTACACAAGCCCTTTTTACACAGAAAAGTAAATCAACTTAGGGAAAGTACTCAATGTTTCCTTCCTTCTTAATATTTTATTTCAGCTATTTTCACACACTTAATTTTGCTTGCTGCCTTAAAAAAGCATCAGCTTGTTTGGAACTCCACAATTAGATGAGAGAGCTTTGTGTTTGTCTTCACATTATTTTGGTGCTATGATTTAACCTGACTTTTCCTGGGTCAGCATTCTGGGCACCACTGCACATATAGCAGCTGTGACCTCAAAATCTCAATATCAATAACTGTCACTATACATCCATTTTCCCCCACTGTCCTAATAGACTTGCAAATATTAACATAGTTAAAAATGTGCCTCACAATAATAAGGCAATATAAATATTCAGTTTATAGGAGAGACTTTTTCATAAAACTGTCTAATACCAATGCTTGGTAGAATATTGTTGATCCTTAAAAGTGACTTGCTCTGGATTATATTTCATTCTAAATTTTCTACATTCTACCACCAAAATAATCTTTTCATATTTCTTGATGTATACGAAGATTTCAATGTACTACTAAAATAATTAAAATTGTATAATTCTAATATTAACATATAAGGCATACCACATATCCAGATACTTACTTGTGGCAATATCTCTCCTCTTGTTTGTTCATACTAAAATTTCTGTGTCTCAAATGAACTACTCAACATTCTCTTTGTGCTTTCTTTGTGTCCTGACTTTGATCAAGATGATTTTTTTAATGCTGTACTAGCGATATAGTAATCTTATGGAAGAAGTTTGTGTGGTGGTCGTGGTTTCCTGAACATTGCAATGCCTTTATTGCCTATATTTTATGGTATTATAGTCAGCATAACAAGCACTGTGTCTATCTTATTTTAACATATCAGTATATTGAAAGTTTATTTCTCCTATTAAAGTATTTGGCCATTTACTATAGGTTTCTATGTCAGTTTGTCTCACAATATAATCACACAGAACTTTAATGTATATGGGTATGAAACATGAGTATATCCATCATATTCCTTAAAAATCAGTAACTATTGTTCCCATTCTACTGCTAAAGGTCAAGTTTAGCTGATGAAAAGTTTACCTCTTAGTTTTAATAAAAAATATATTGCATTAAGCCTGAAATTGACTAAAACTATTGACTACAATAATGTATTCAAAATATGTGGACAATTTAATTTTTTAATTCCTGAATGTCATCTATTACTACCTTTTATTTTACATTCTCACATATTTAGCCATTATGAAGAGTATCAATTCTTCTATGACAAACAAAAAGACATTTCTTCTTAGAAATTATGTCCAGTTACATCAGGTTGCAATTTCAGAGGCTTAACTTATAATTGGAATTGCATGGTAAATACATGTTGACATCGTGCAAAGTATCATAACATCAGAAAATGAAATTTATATTGCATTCAAAGGGAAGGGGGAAGTACTGAGCTTCATGATGGAATAAGATGTGGAAGGAATACACACACACACACACACACACACACACACACACAAACACTGGAGTGAAGGAGATAAATGATTCTGAAGAAATCTGAGAAATATCTCTGCAAACTAGGGACTGAAACATACTATGATTAAAGGAACTATTGATATAGAAGAGGCTCTAGAAACCAACCTGAAAAGATGACAAACCTTTGAAAACTCCTGTTGCAGACCACAGAAGCCAATGAATACCCAGCTCAAGAGAAATGGCACTATTAGACTTTTACAGAGCTTAGCTGTAGTCTAACTACTTACATTTCCACCATTCTTTTCTCATTTATCATGAAGGAAGATTCTCATATATCAAAGTAACATCTATTCTCAAAATCCAGTTGTTCTAGCCAAAAGGGCAGTTGGGATAAAAATCTATCTTTGATTTCAATAAAACAAGTATAAGCTTGTAATGTAAGATTTTTTTCATATGTCACAATCATAAAGTATCAAATTGAACATGACAGTTTTATTTTAAATCCCTGCTTAGATTCAAATGCTTTTTGAAAATCCTTCAATCATTCCTTTAGAAAAAAAATCACATATGGAAAGCATTCTGAAGAGCTTATTTTTACCAAGAGTCATATCTCTGATCCACTGGGGACTTGTTGGACAATTCTTTAAAGACATAGTAATAAAAACTATTAAAGCAGGGAGAATGCCCTTTCTACAAGAGATTTTAAAAGGATCTTAATCAAATAATTACTAAAACTAACTTTAAAATATATTCTCTAGGAGGAGTTCACAAATTATCCCTTGGTCCAAAACAGAAAATTAAAACAGGACAAAATGGACATTTGTATGAAATTCATACGTAATTATACATAGAAGGATGAATTATTTCTTATTAATCTTTTCATGTTTTCAACAGTTGATGGAATACAGATGATATATATATATATATATATATATATATATATATATATATATATAATCAGTTAAACAAATTTTCATAGAGCATGTTCTGTGACATGCTTGGCATTGTGCAGCATAAAGAACTTAAAAGACTTTGCAGTGAACAGATCAGAGCAGCATGCAAACAAATAATTTCAAATAACACTAGAAAAGATTACAAAAATGATCTTCTCATCATGAGAACATTTTTATCTCTCTGAGATAAGGACTTTTTCTTGATACAGCCTAATCAAAGATTATAAAAACACATGTGAGATCTGATTTAGTTGCCAATACTAAAGCAAAAAGAATAAAATCTGAAGCTCAGGTATTCATAAATCAAAATACTATAATCCTAGATGATAATTTAATCTTACATGCATATGGTTAAAATTTTCTTCATTTGGAGTTAATATGTATACTGTTGGCATAGTTGTGGTGATTAAATTAAGATATACTAAATTTAGCCTTTGTCCAATAACCAGAACTGAATATCTTATTTTGCCACATTTCATTATTATTGTTTTGATTTTGATTTTTCTTTGTGGACAACGTCTCACTATGTTGACTTAGCTGACTTAGAACTTTTACAGAAGCCAGACATACCTATACTCTATACTGTCTTTGACTCCTTTGTGCATTAGAGTCATTGGTTTGTGCCTTCTATGACTGTCTCTAATTCCTGTATATATTAGGATAACAGCCATGTATCTTCCATGCCTTCCATGCCTGCCTCTGACTCCTGTGTATATAAGGGTAACAACTATCTACCTTCCATGCCTGCCTTTGACCCTTATATACATTAAGGTAACAGCCATGCATATTCCATGCCTATATCTGACACCTGTGTATATTAGGGTAACAATCATGCACCATCCATTCCTGCTTCTGACTCTGTACATAACAGCCAAACATATTCCATGCCTGTATATGACACCTGTGTACATTAGGTTAACAACCATGTACCTTCCATGTCTGACTCAGCATCCACCCTGACTTATAAATCATTCTTATAAAATGAGTAAGTTAACTATTTAAAATTTCTCAAAACCAAAATGTAACATGATATATTATAAATGTGTCAATAATGAACTACAAAGTTCATATCTCCATTTATATAATCCTTTGATTGTTTTAATAAAAATGAGGACATTTTTATAATTGTAGGATTTTCAACTTATAAATATAGATATAATGGAAAATTTGACCCAGATTAATTTGACCAATGAGAAATAACAAAATTACTAAAACAATTAGTATTTCATATAGATTAGTTACATACTTGATAAACAGATATATAAAAATATTTTCTTATACAGGACAGAGATATTTAGAAAAAAAATGTGCTTAAGAACAAAGCATTCACTTTACTATTTAGGTTTAACAAGATACATTTAGTAAACTGTATTTTGTTCACACTTTAACTTCTCAAATTCCATGTTATTTGCCTTGCATTTTGTTTATAATTAAGTAAATAACTTAAACATCACAGATGAAATGTTTATCATTTTTATCATAAACATTCAATTTGTGAAGCAATCATGCCCATTTTGACGGACCTAATTTTATATAAAAGTTATTTATTTTGTAATTGTAATGGGAGATCTCTGAGAGCCTGTTACATCACAGAGTATTATCATATGTTTGTGTTATGTTCGGTCATTTTATCCACTAAATTTCCTGGAAAATACGTGGTTCTTTGAACATTTGTCAAGAGATAATGGCAATGGTTGTTTCCCTATTATTTCAGTTATTTTACTTTGAATTCCAATGATGTTTTTGAAGATTCATTTCAGTTTTTATTAATTTCCAAGACTTTTCATGTTTAAAAGGATGTGCCTGCTGAAATACCTTGGAGTGAGCTAGAGAGTGTATTTGATGTGTGTGTGTGTGTGTGTGTGTGTGTGCGCACGCGCGTGCATGTGTGTGTGTGTGTGTGTGACCATATTAATATCCAGTATATATAAAAATCATCAAAGAATAATCTCTTAAGAGTCAACAATATAATGGGACAAGTAAAAATGGTTTATGGAGCTGATCAAATAGCTCTCAAAAATTAATAAAAATAGCTAAGAAATATCTCAAAAAGTGTTCATTATACTCAGCAATTAGAGAAGTATAAGTGAAAACAACTTTGGCATTTAATCTTTTCCTTTGAGTTGTTGGTCAGTGGACTCCAAATAACTCCACAAAAATACTCTATTGCTGCCACCCTTGGTTGTCGTCTGACTTTCTAGTGTCTTTGGTACAAGAGGGTACTCTATACCCTACCAAAGAGAAACATAAACATCAAGCCAACCACAAACTCTTCGATCCATGGTGGCATGAAACCTGTGTGAGTAAACAACCGGTGTATGAATTAATGTTAGGCTCCCTCCATGAGATGAATCCTTCACACAACCCTGCCAGAGGCTAGATACCCCAGGAACCTAGGGTAAACCCAAACACTACTACTGGTCCTGATATATGACTCCTAATGACATTATTCTAGATATAGATCAGTGCCCTGAGTAGCATTCAGAGAATCTTCCTCCTGTAGCAAACAGGAACAAATACAGAGACCCACAACCACACATTATGCAGTGTCAGAAACCTTGAAAAAAACCAACCCAAAATGAGATGTCTCTAATAAGCTATTCTCCTCAGGACTCAGGGAGCCCTGTAGAAAAGAAGGAATGAAGAATGCAAGACACAGAAGGCATAGAGGACACAATGAAAACAAAACCCTCTAAATCAACACGACTAAAGATCATATGAACTCACAAAGATGGAAGCAGCACTCACAGGGCCAGCATGGATCTGCACCCAGTCCTCTGCCTAAATATCATGACTTCCAGTTTTGTGTTTTTATGGGATTCCTGAGTGTGCAAAGGAGTTACTCTCTGATTTTTATGCCTTCTTTTAGACTCTTTTCCTTTTGTTTGTTTGTCTTGTCCAACTCTAATGTGATAGGTTTTGTTTTATTTATTTTTATTTTTATGCCTTAGAAGCCTGTTGGTGTTCTAATGATAAAAAGAAAGAAATTTGATGGCAGTGAAGGTGTGCAGGAACTGGGAAGTTTAAGAGATAGGAGAAAGTATAATTAGGATACAATATGTGAAAAAAAATCTATTTTCAATAGAAATAAAAAAAGGAAAGAAAAGAAATGACGATAAATCCAGACAATGATGTGGAAAAAGGAAAAACCTTATTCATGAGTTTACATATTGATACATCTGCTCTGCAAATCAATGTGGAGAAATCTCAAAGAGCTAAAAGTAAATCTACCATATGACTCAACATTCCACTCTTTTACATATGGTCAAATGGCATGACATCCTACTCCACAGAAATTTGCTCAGCTATGTTAATTGGTACTGTAGTCACAATAGGTAGGGAATTTAAACCATCCAAATGTCCTTGAACTGATGAAAAGATAAGAAAAACAGGGCACATACACACAATCAATTATTATTCAATTGTAAAGAAAAATGAAATCAAGAAAGTTTCAGCTAAATGCATGAACCTAAAAAATGTGCTGAATGATATAAACCATATACAAGAAGAACAAACTCCACATGACGTTGCTCATTTGTGTTTTCTATCTCCCAATCTTCAGATGTAAGTACATAACTTAGAGTAACCACAGAAGACATGAAAGAGAAGGAAGACCATATGTGAAATGAAGTACCTCTAGTGAGGGTTATAGCAGGATACAGGTGATATGAAGAAAAGAATGGGGAAAAGAGAAGGGTAGTTGTTGAAGGAGGAGAAAGAACATTACAGAGGAAGAGAGGGAAATAAAAAACATTAAAATACTTGAGAAAACATAAAAAATATACTGTTATATTTATCTAAAATTGCACACACATACACACACACCCCATATATAGTTCTCAGATCCTGCCCCTGCGGGCAACTGCTGACCCACTGCTCCCAAAACCACCACTGCACTCCACTCACGTGTAACCCAAACATGATCTTAAAGTCCTGGGGTGTGGGAAGCACAGGACAGGCCCTAGCTGTGTCTGCTGGGCTCAGAGGAAAGATGGCGGGGTGGAGGAGTGCTCTGGCTGGGAGAGGCCCAGCCTCCGGTGGGGTGGAGTTCTCGGATCCTGCCCCTGCGGGCAACTGCTCACCCACTGTTCCCCAAACCACCACTGCACTCCACTCACGCGTAACCCCGACGTGATCATAAAGTCCTGGGGTGTGGGAAGCACAGGACAGGCCCTAGCTGTGTCTGCTGGGCTCAGAGGAAAGATTGCTTTTTTTTAAAAAACAAAATGATTAATAAAATGCAATATCCCTCATATACTGTTTTACTCTAATACATATAATACAATATATACAATACATATAATATTCATTTCTTTTTCATTTTATTGATAATAGATTCTTCTATCATTCGATATGTCTCTATCACAGTTTTCCCTCACTTCATTCCTCCCAACTCCCCAACTACCTCCTTTCTACCTCACATCCACTACCTCTCCATTTTCTCTTTAGTAGAGTAGGCCTCTAAGACAAGAAAGCCAACAATACAAAACAAGATAAAGTAAAACAAGGCAAAAATATATACAAACATATACAAACTTATCTAGAAAAGACCCTTATGTGAAAAACTTATAATACCACTTAAAAACTGAAATTGTACTTTAGTGACATACAAGTAAGAACAGATAGGTAGTGAGACTTTTTGTGTACATAAGTGAAGATAAGCACTGACTACATTGAATACATTTGATGTCAACCCTAGGGTTATAATTGAGAACAGTCTTTAACAAGTTACTTATTTTATAATAAGCTTACTCCCCAGATACACTATACAAAGTATAATAAAATATCACATTAATTTTGAAACTGTTTTGTTCATTTACTGACGATATGCCTATCTACTGATTTATAATGTATATAATTAATATTTCACACATAAATTTTTTACTGGTAAGAGTGGAATAATGAAATGGAATTACATTTTAATACCTGAGATTAAAAACAATTTAGATAAATGAGAACTATTAGTTAGAAAAAATTAAAAATTTCCAATGGAAAATTGTTGATGTTATTAATTTTTTTGTTTGTTTTTTGAGACAGGGTTTCTCTGTATAGCCTGGCTATCCTGGAACTCATTCTGTAGATCAGGCTAGCCTCAAACTCAGAAATCTGCCTGCCTCTGCCTCCCGAGTGCTGGGATTAAAGGCATATGCCATCACTGCTCGGCCATTAATATTCTGGAATTCAGAGTAAGTTAATATTTATAAAAGAATCGAAGGAATTTTCTGTTTTCTGTTTTTCTACTTTCTTTTTCCTGTTAAGTTTCGTCTCAATGTGTGTGTGCATGTGTGTGTGTGTGTGTGTGTGTGTGTGTAATTTATGTGTTCTGCTTTATTGCTGTTTATTACAAACTAACTTCTTTAAAGGTTACCAGGAAGAGGGCTTCTGGAACAGACCCATCTCACTTTCACTAAGTCCTGTTCTCAAACAGTATACTAGTGTGCTCACTAATAGTGATTTACCTTCAAGTTTTAGGAGACAAACAAGGGTAAAAGCAGTAGATTATATTACTTGTATAATATTGCTATTCAATAACAACATAAGTAGCAGAACACCATCATTCACTTGGAAACTGAACAACACTCTACTCAATGATACTTTGGTCAAGGAAGGAATAAAGAAAGAAATTAAAGACTTTCTAGAGTTTAATGAAAATGAAGCCACAACATACCCAAATTTATGGGACACAATGAAAGCATTTCTGAGAAGTAAATTCATATCTCTGAGTTCCTACAAAAAAAAAAAAAAA
>LR749972.1:0-48781 GCA_902729485.2 Mus minutoides
GAGGTGGAAGCTCACAGTCAGCTATTAGATGGAACACAGGGTTCCCAAGGAAGGAGCTAGAGAAAGTACCCAAGGAGCTGAAGAGGTCTTCAACCCTATAGGTGGAAGAATAACATGAACTAACTAGTACCCCCTGAGCTCATGTCTCTAGCTGCATATATAGAAGAGGATGGCCTAGTTGGCCATCATTGGGAAGAGAGGCCCCTTGGTCATGCAGACTTTATATGCCCCAATACAGGGGAACACCAGGGCCAAGATGTGGGAGCGGGTGGGTAGGGGAGCAGGGCTGGGAGGAGGGAGGGTATAGGGAACTTTCTGGATAACACTTGAAATGTAAATGAAGAAATTATCTAATAAAAGTTGGAAAAAAAAGATCTGTTTTTGGTGCTGTTTATTTGGGGTTACTAGGAGCAAGAGAAAAACAAAGGCTTGTATAATTTACAGACTAGAAACTCCCTTTTGCTAACTGTTCCTGGAGCTGCTGATGACAAGCTGTCTGTAGGATGTCCCTTTCTGGACCCATCCATCAGCGTTTAGGACAGTAATAGGAGTTAAATTGTTGAGGGGAAATGGAGAACTTTAAGCACCATTTAATTTGTACCCCAAAGAAATATTATGCGGCCTCCTTGGAATACCTATTTTCTGTTTCTAACGAGGAAAGCAATTATGATTTTGATGCATCTGTTATGACTTGAATCAGCTATTAAAGGAACAGGTGCCTTGGTGATCATGTTAATAACAGAAGTTTGAGTCTCATGTATGCAAACCTTTCAATAAATGAACAACAGTTCTTTCCCCCTTTCTCCCTATCTCCCTGTCTCCCAGTCTCTTCCTTCCCCTCTCCCTCCTCCCTTCTCTTCATCCCTTCCTCCTCCTCTTTCTTCTTCCCTCCCTCCCTCTCTACCTTCTTTCTTTTTCTTCTTTCCTAAATTAGATTTTGAGTGTCAGATAGAGATGTCTTATACTGTCTCTATCACACATTTATATTTGGGGTAGATTGTTTGCTTGATTGTGTCCTTTTGAAAATATTATTATTCCCTCTGGTTTTGAAAGATAAAAAGCTCAGTTTCAGATTTTGTACCTTGTCCATAGTACTGCTACACAGACAAACATCTGTTTTGGTAATTGGGTTAAAGGTTAAGAATCTTGGGATTACCAAGGGATATAGCCTGTCTTAAAGTTACCTGTAACCAGCAATTTTAAGGGAGATTTCTCATACCTGGCATTGAGCTTTTTATTTGGCAACACCTTGCCCTCTATAGAGTATGTCCAATTAAATTCTTTTATGTGAACATACACTTGTGCACACAGACACACACACACACACACACACACACACACACACACACAGAGCTTATGAAACAGTATGTTTTCATATGGATTTTTCAGCCATCTTTAGGGTTAATTATCCTTCTTTCTCAATCCCTCCTCTGCTCTCCCCTCCCAACCCTTTCCCTTCTTAAACCTCCCTGCCTTTATTTTCTGCTTTGTCTTTACATCACGACTCCTACTACCTCTCTCCCTACAGATCTTTCTCCATCCACCAATCGTACCTTTCTAGGTTCCTTGATTCCAAGTTAGATACACAGAACTGAATCAGTGCAGAGCTCTGTATATGAAGGAGAACATTCGATGTCTGCTTTCTGTGTTTGGGTTACATCACTCAGTATGTGCAGGAAAGATCCCTACTTCCCACATCCTCTCCAGCATTTGTTTTCTGCTTTTCTTCTTTCTTTCCACAAATTAACCCATTTATTGCTTGCCAGGGATGTCTTATAAACACTAGTGTTTCTACTGGCCTTTCCATTCCTTCAGTCTGACCACTGGCTAGACTTTGTCAGTAGACTTGGTTGAAGTCCAGTTCCCACCAACCACAGTTTTCATGAAGGAAACCTAGTGTCACATACACAGGGCCCATCTATTTATCCTGGTGTTGGTTAATTTCAATTGTCTTTACCATGTTTTAGAAGTAGGAAGTCCTTTTTTAAACCAAAGAGCCCAACTATTTTGGTTCATTTAGCCATGTTACCATGACCTAGGCCCAAACCTGGAAACCATCTTTTGTTTTCTTAGTTTCAGTCATTCCAACTTGGGTGAAATGAAATTGCAAAGCAGTTTTAGTGCACATTTCTGTAATTGCTAAAAATCTCAAATACTTCAAAAACTATCATATTACAATTAATTAATTAATTAGTGTGTGTCTCTGTCTGTCTGTCTGTATGAGTGTGACAGTCAGAGGGAGCTTCCAGAAGTCAGTTATCTTCTTCCATCATGTGGGATCCAAGGATCAAGTTCAGATTATCAAGCTGGGGAATAAGTGAACCATCTTATTACCCACTGAACCATCCTGTCTGCATGATAGTGAACACTTCTAAAAAAATATTTCTTAGCTATTTATATGTCTTCTTCTGAGAATGCTTTCTTCATTCTACACCTCTCTGCATGATCATTTGCTTTCTTGGTGGTTTCTTTGGTGTTGCCATTTGCCCTCTGTACATTCTAGACAGCAATTCTCTGTCAGATATACAATTGGGCTTCTTTTCTTTTTACATTTCTGAAGGATTCCTCTTCAGTAAATTAGCACTTTGTGTTGTAGTACAGAAGCTATTTGATTTCACTAAGTCCTACTTGTTGATTGTTGGTTCAATTTCTTAGGTGAGTGTGGCCCTATTCAGAAAGTTCTTCTCTGAGCCTGTCACCTAAAGTGTATGCCATATTCTTTATTTTAGAACTTTCACAATTTCAGCTCTAACACTGTGATCTTTGATTGTAGGACAAAAGAGAAAATTCAAGTTTCATTCTTATGCGTGTAGATATCCATGCACCATTCATAAAAGATGCTGCTTTTTCTTCAGTATATATTTTTGACATATTTTCCAAAACTCAGGAGGCTGAGGGTGTGTGGATTTACAATAGTAAGACACTAATGCTGTAGACATCACACAGCTGGTCACAGGACATGGAGAAAAGCTGGTTCTGACCAGGACACTAATGACCAGGGTGTCAAGAATCTCTTCTAAGTGCAATAGTGTCATGAATTTTACTGAGATAACCAACTACTTTCTACTTGGATTTTAGATTGGTCCACTCCATAAGAAGTAACTATATTATAAATCTGGCCAAGAACCTGTGATTGAAGAACTTATAGCTTCCCTGATTCAACCTACTACTACTATTATTATTATTATTTTTTTGCTAATGGGACATTGTGTCAACCCCTCCCCACCTCTAAATTCATATTTTGGTATCCTTAGTGAAGCTCTCAGACATTATCTGAGAAGTTTTGTTGTGCAGTAGATGGAGGTTAACACAGAAATGCACAAGCAGTCAAAGCAGGGAGAGTAAATGGGACTTTTCTCACGATGCTTCCCCCAAGGCTCAAGAACTAACTGGGAAGAGGATCAGAAAGCTTGTAAGAACCAGAGTCTGGGAGGCGTGGAGAGAAGCAGTGTCTTCTGGACGGGACAGGGCTGTTGTGCTTAGGGACTCACAACACAGGTTGTGTATACACGATCAAGCCAGTCAACATTCCAGCTAGGAGAGAGGAAGGTCTCCCTCCTGGAACTGAGGAGCTAATGAAAGCTGATGCGGGTGCGGGAAAATCTGTTTGCATTAGGGGTGTCCTGTCAACAATGCTCCAGTGGATAGCTCCGCACCAAGAAATGTTGCGGCAGCACAAGTCGGATACAGTGGGTTTTAACGACAACAAAATAAAGACACAAAGGTGGGAGCTGGTAGAGGAAGGAACCAGAAGGAGCAGGGAGTGAATATGACCAAAATATATTGTATGGGTGTGTGCAATTCTGAATGAGTAAATTTTTAAAATATTATAGTAAATGTTATAATATTATAATAATAGTTTATAATTTTATAATATTACAATATATTAAATTCAGAATCTTGGGATTAGAGTTAAGAACTAGCTCTGTTGAATGATTCTTTTTTTTTTAAGCATTGTATTTTTTCTTTCTTAATTTGTTTCATTTTACTTTTCAAGAAAGATTTTCTCAGTGTAGCCCTGGCTGTCCTAGAACTCCCTTTGTAGAGTAGGCTGGTCTTGAAGTCACAGAAATTTGCTTGCCTCTGCCTCCTGAATGCTGGGAATAAAGCCGCCATGCCTGGATTAAGTGTTGTATTTTAAATCCCTAAAATAGACATAAAATTGGAATTATTCCATAGTTTAGAAGTACCTACATCATAGGGTTATTGTGAAATTTGATAAGCTATCGATACAAATAAAGAACATCATGTATATAATACTTTAAAATATGCATGCACATACTCACACACACACAAACAGACAGACAAACACAACACTGTTTTTAACCCTGCAGCTAGAAGGAAGATTAAACGAAAAGGTCTAAAATTGTGCAAATATCATCTTCCCAGATGACTTTGATATACAAGGATATTTGAGAACTGTTCGTCTGGAGCATTTGTTACTGATGCTTTAAAGTAGAGCTGATTTTTTTTTTTTTAACAAATATCAATTTCCATCCTATACTTAAAACTTCTCAGAGAAGTTGAGTCCAGAAACTTTTCCAGGAATCCCTTCTGAGGGATTCTCTGTGTCTCTAAACTTTTTCTTAAGCAGTCTTTTAAAATGATCTGATGGGCGTGAAGACTTCTCTGTTCTTTGCCCTGCAAAGACAAGGACATTTGGTGTGGAATCCCACTGTAGATGGATCTTTTATCCTTGTACCTCAGTCGTGACTGTGGATTTTAATTTCACTCTCAGAACGTGACTTGCTTATGTACATTTTGCTGCGTCCTCAAAATGTCAATGTAAAGACAACTCCATTGGGATTTCGAGGAAAGGAAGCCCAGAAAGAGATTTGAATGGAAGATTATGAACCTATGACTACTACTCATTGTTGGTAAATTAGGTTGTGATGAGCATCTCCAATCCTGGCTCTGTGGCTGGGCTGACTGATTTGGACCGTGGTAGGGAATCTTTCACACATTCCTTCTTCTCTTTGGTTTATGTAGTTCCATGATTCTATCAGTTGAAAGTGATCAAAAGCCAACTCTTGCTAGCATCCAAAGAGTCCAGTGTGAGAATATCTTTCAGTTGTTACCCTGACCCAGGGCTTAATGTGTTGGTCTATTTTCTGCTATAGCTAGTTCTAAGGATTCACAATAAATCTTTAGTACTCAGCTAATTCTAATCTATCACTGAAGTCCCTTTCCCCTTCAGTTGGTTTCTTTCTCAGTCTGTCTTTGATTTCATCCTTCTCGGCCCCACTTTTCCAGACTGCTCTTTTGTAACAATTTGAACTATAGTTCAGGGATGGGATCTCATTGGCGGTGATCCAGATCACATGTCTATTTCTCACCCCACCTTCACCTACACAGCCAAGCACTGTCTTACAGTCATTTCCTAGGTCTCGAACAGCATGCCAATTCCTCAAGGGATAGGATCAACCACATTCCAAGGATACCCAGAAGTCAGAGACTTGCGATTCCTGTGTTCTATTCACCGATTTCAGAAAGATTTAAATATTACTGCCGCAGCTTACCCTTTGATCAATACATTATTTTCTACTTGAATGAGTCGACTTTCCAGATGATCTATGGATAGCAGGATATAGTGGAGATTTTTAGTTTTTGCAAAGGTCTGTGGCAGTAGGTTCATATTTAATAGTAATCCATACAGTGGCCATTCAAGCACTGTTCTGCAAAGCAGACACTTTATACAGTTGTTGAAAAACATTTTCTTTGTGAAAAAGCCTTTCAAGTTGACTTCTCCACTTCCTCCAGCAACCTCTACTTCAGTAATGAATGTATTTCCTTGGGCTTCCCAATTCACAGTATCCTGAAGTATACACGTAGAAATCACCACAGCAAAGGAGGCTTGTGAAAGTCAGTTTACAAATGTTTGCTATTATACTTTGAAAATATTCATATTTTCAAACCCATGAATAACATGATTTCCAATTTTGCTTCAAAAGATGTGTTCTGAGATACCCAGGGACCCATCTCTTAGGACCCCGTCCTGTGAGACTGGTGAGCAGAGAGGTGTCGTGGTCATGCTTTTCTGGCTGTGAATGGTTTTATGTAACAGGAAAAGTTTGCTGGTGGTTCTTCTTTATTCAGCCCTGCCTTCCATAACCAAACTGAACACATACCCCATAGAATTCAGTTCTGTGCTGATGGAGCTGGGACTTACGGAAGAATGGTTAGAGATAAGTGGGGTAGTTTGAAAGAGAAATGACCCTATAAGCGCATATATTTGAATATTTGGTTTCTGGTTGGTGACCTGTCTAGGAAGGATTAAGAGGCATGGCCATGTTGGAGAAGATATGTTCCTGGGGGTGGGATTTGAGGTTTCAAAATCTGACTCTGAGCCCAGTCATGTTCTGTCTACCACATCCTTGAGGATCAGATGTAACTTCTCAGCTACATCTTCTGTGCTATGCTAGGCCTGCCTGCCTGTCACCAAGCTTCCTGCCCTGATGGTATTGGGCTCTGAAGCTGTAAGTAAGCCCCGAATCACATGCTTTCTTTCATGAGCTGCCTTGGCCATGGTGTCTCTTCACAATGATAGAACAGTAACTACGACAATAAACAACAGACACTTCAAAATAGTAAACATACCCTGTCTTTCAAGTGGGGTTTTGAAGAGACTCTTCACAGGACAATTTGTCAATAATTATAACATTTAAAATAAAATACAATATCTGTAAAGGACCAGTGAGAAGCTTTCATGCCAGGTGACCTGAGTTTGATCCTCAAGACGCACAAGGTGGGAGGAGAAAAACAACTTTTCAAAATTGTCCTGTGACCTCTATCCTTATACTGTGGCACGGAATGCCCATACGCGTAAATGCATAAATGACTTTTTAATTTATAAAGATTTAATACAATACCATAAAAGACCTAATATAAAATAATCTGCAATTGAATAAAGAAAAATTTAAGAGTATATAAAACCTCTAATTGCAAAAAGTGCTAAACTGTATAAAAAAAATCTCTTTTTCTCTGCATGATGAAACAAATAATAGAGGCAGAAGACAAATGGCAAATTGTAATTAATAATTCACATAGAAACCTCTCACAAGGCAAGGAGGATGAGAATAGCAAGCCAATAAAGATAAAGAATCTAGTCAGATCCTAAGGAGTTATAAATTGGTTTTAAACATATTAAATATGATGATTATCCATCAAAAGATATGCTTAGATTAAAATACCAATTAACCTGCCAGGCTGACAAAGATGAGGAAGTGTCTTAATATATGATGTGTGTCTGAAAGAGGACATGTTAGGAGACAGTCACTCACACATTCTGTTGGGGATGTAAACAGACAATGACTCTCTGGTGGGTTTTTTTTTTTTTCCTCTCCATATATTACATCATGATAGCAGTTTCTTCTCCCTTCTCTCTTCCTGGTCCCTCCCCTTGCCACGCCCCCTTTCTTTCAGATTCACTTCTCTATTTCCATTCAGAAAAAGGTAGGCTACCTAAACATAGAAACCAAACATGGCATATCAAACTGTAATACAATTAGGTGCCTTCCCTCATATCAAGTCTGAACAAGGCAACCCAGTAGGACGAAAAGGGTCCCAAAAGCAGGCAAAAGTGTCAGAGACGGCCCCCACTCCCACTGTTAGGAGTCTCAGAAGAACAGCAAGCTACACAACCATAACATATGTGCAGAGGGCCTAGGTTAGACCCATGCAGGCCCTGATCATCAGTGCAGTTCCTTTGAGGCCCTATGAGCCCTAGTTAAATGATTCTTTGGGTTTTTGTATGGTGTCCTTGACCCCTCTGGGTCCTACAGTCCTTTCTCCAACTCTTCCACAGGATTCCAGAGCTCCACTTAACATTTAGCTGCGGGTCTCTGACTCTGCTCCCATCGGGTGCTGGGTGAAGCCTCTGATAATGATTATGTTAGGCTCCATAGACACAATCTCTTAAGAGGGTAATTTGTCTATAGTTATATTTGAAAATCCAGCTACCCTTTGTGTGAACTGTTTTGTTTCTACACATGTATCCTCATTTGGACATGTTTGTGGTTTTGCTGAATGATGCTGTGTACGTCTTATTTACAGCGTCACTGTTCCAACTCCTTGTAGAAGACTCTGGTGATTCCATATCCACGCAGGGGGCATCTCTCAAGTGTGGTATGAGTCTTGGCAAATGCTGTCCAGCTTTGGCACCTCTCCGTGTGCTGGCAGGTAGCCACTGCCATGATACAGGGTTGATGAGAGAGAGGCTAGTGTCAACTGAACATTGTGTTTATAGGTATGAATTACATGAACTGGTGACTGAAATCTCAGGCAGGAATGGGAAGAGATTGGCTTTCAAACAATTGTATTCAAGAGGGTTACACTCTTCCTAAAGACTCATGGAACTTTTGCATCTTTAACGTGAGAATGCACTGTCTTTCAGAATGCAATAGTATTTTAAATATAATAAAAATACCTATGTATTAATCTATCATTTCCATCACCAGAGATCAAGCCAGTTTATAACAGGAAACACGATCCATTGTTAGCACACAGAGAATCCCTTCTGTGGTTGTAGGAATTCTTTTCTTTTTTTTTTTTAAATTGGTTATTTTATTTATTTACAATTCAAATGTTATCCCCCTTCCCAGCTTCCCCTTTGCAACACCTCTGTCCCATCCCCCTCCCCCCTGCTTCTATGAGGGTGCTCCCTCACTTACCCATCCACTCCTGCCTCACCACCCTAGCATCCTCCTGTGCTGGGGCATTGAGCCTCCACAGGACCAAGGGCCTCCCCTCCCAGTGATGCCAGATAAGGCCATCCTCTGCTACATACGCAGCTGGAGCCATGGGGCCCTCCATGTGTACTCTTTGGTTGGTGGTTTAGTCCCTTGGAGCTCTGGGGGGGGGGGTGCCTGATATTGTTGTTCTTCCTATGGGGAACCCCTTCAGCTCCTTCAGTGTATGATTATTTTCTAAGATGAACTGGGCAGTAAAATGAAGAATGAGGTTGGGCCTGCTGGTGCACCCCTTTAATTCCAGCATTTGGGAGGCAAAAGTAGGTGTTTTTCTGTGACTTTGATGCCAACTTGAGCTACAAAGTAAGACCTCATCTCAAAAATCTATTTATTTATTTATTTATTTATTTATTTATTTATTTATTTATTTATATTTATTTGACTGATTAACTACAATGGAGCACAAAATAACAACCGAAGGCCAGCAAGACCGCTCAGTGAGTAAAAGCACCTGTAGCTGCCTAAGCCTGCCCACCTGAGGTTGGTGCCAGAAGTCTGCAGTGGAAGAAGCTCATCCCTGAAAGTCGTCCTCCGACAGCCACACATGAGATAGCATGTGTGTGCCTGTACTCACACACCACAAACACCAAAACCACAATGTGTTTAATTTAAAAACAAACAAATAACAAACAAACAAACACAAACAAACAAACACAAAACAGCAGAGCAAATTTTAGAAAACATATGTTCTGTGTAATTTATGGCAAAAGAAATATAAATATCAATACAATTACATATATATATGACAGTTGTATGTACATGAAATATCTATGCATGT
This sequence comes from Mus minutoides, assembly GCA_902729485.2. Taxonomy (NCBI): domain Eukaryota; kingdom Metazoa; phylum Chordata; class Mammalia; order Rodentia; family Muridae; genus Mus; species Mus minutoides. Next base: position 9,526 of record LR749972.1, read on the forward strand.
AGAAAGACATGAAAATTATATGGTATTGGAAATCTTTAAAAAAATGGATACAATGAAACAAATATCTTCACAAGCTGATGTGATTGAACATTTGGGCCCCACCTGAATCCATATTCTTTCTCTCTCTCTCTCTCTCTCTCTCTCTCTTTCTCCTTCCCTCCCTCTTTCTGTGTGTGTATTTGTATGTCGGGAGAACCTTTGGGAGGTGGGGCCTAGTGAGAAAGCTTGTGATTAAACCTTGAGATTTGTAGCTCTGCCTACTTCCTGTCTCTTCTCTGCTTTCTGATATTTACAGCTATTGTAGCCTTGTGTTCCTGCTGCAACAGCTGGAGCTGCCCCTGCCACTATAACATCTCTGTCCCTGCCCTGATGGACTGTATCCCAAAACAAGGCTAAAATACACTTCTCCACTAAGAAGCTTCTGGTCATAGCAAGCAAAGAAGTTGATAATATACTCATGAATTTAAAATTTTTGTGTCCTGATAATAATATTCCAACAGAAGGGAAAACATAAAGGCTACATAAACATGTAGCCTGGATGGGCTTTGAACAGCTGAGTTGACCTTCTGGATGAGGACAACTGTGCCAAATTAAAACTTCATTAAAGGAAGAGCCAAGCTCATGATGTGTGGAGCTAGAGTCCCAGAACCACATTTGGATCTCCTGACATCTCAGAATGACCCAACAGACAGAAAAGGCAATTGCAGAAGATCGATGGGTTCATATTTTGAGCAATAATAGGCTTATTTTAAAGGTGCTATTCAGTTTTAACATTTCGTTTTTATAGGAAATGTTGGATTTTTATATCCTTCCAAGAAATTTGGCAGACACGAAAAGGAAAATGTTGACTTTTACATGTTGCCTGTGATGCAAAATTCTGAAATATGCAGAACACAAGGGAAGCCTGTTACAAGCACAGTGACCTTAAAAAAAATTCACAGACAGACGCCTCAGAGTTCATTCCACACCGCTGATGTCCTTGGTCAGAGGGTTGGCAAGCAGCTGGGATGCAGGTTAGCTTGTGATTTAAAGAGAATGGAGGGGTGGAGGGCCACTGCCAAGATGAAAAATTGCTTGACTCATTAGCATGAGGCCCTGAGTTCAGATTTCCAGCATCTGGGTAGAAGGATGCTAGGTATGGTGGCAGTCATCTATAACCTCAGCCTTGTGGGAATGGGATATAGGCAGATCAGTGAGCTGCAAGTTTAATAAGAAGCTGTCACAAAACAAAACAAAACAAAACCTACTGGAAATCTGAGAAAGTGACAAGATGTCAAATTCTGGCTTCCACAAACACATCTACGTGTATCCACCTATATAATATATACATTTATGTACTCATGCATGCACAACAGGGTGAGGAGGGAGCCCATAGTGAAGACTGAGATGTGAGACATAAGGCATGATATTTGGGGCCAGGGGTCGAACAGGAAGGTCTGGAGAACAAGCACAGTGATGCCAGTCACCATCTCCACCATCTCCCTCGGCCACAGTGACTGGCATGTCAGGTGTACATGACCGAGTGGCTTACAACAGCAAGGCCTGGGATCAGTTCTGGGAAGTTCCGGACACACTTTCCTGGTGGATTGAACTGTGCCTGAGAGGGAGGGACAGACACTCAGCAACAGTAGTGCTCAACTTGGTCTGAGGAGATTGAATCTGCCAGGCCCAAGCTATAGCTCATTCAATGTTTTGACTATCAGAGCCTCTTAAAAAAACAATTATCTCCTTTCCTTCCATGTCCCTAAGCCAGCTTGTGTTTTCTTGTATGATCAATGAGAATTTTGCATGAAATACCTCTGGTGGTGATGACAGTTGTGATGAGCTAGATGTACCTTTCCTCTTTCCAAATATTTTCATCCTTATTGACTAATTCCTTCTCCTGACAACCCTATGTGAAGTCAAACAGATGACTCGAGCAAGGGATCTGAGGTTTGATGACTGATTTAGGGGCTCTAGCTGGTTAGAAGAAGAGTCTACTCTGGAACCAAGGACTGTGAATTTCATGTTCTTTGCAGCATCTTTCAAAAGGGTCTGGGATAGTCTGGAGTCCTTGGCTTCTTTTCTCTCACTCATGGCTGCGCTGTGAGCTCAGAGGACCTATCGCGCTCCTCTGAGGAGAGGTACTGGCCCTAAGGAGCAGCAGATAAAGGAAGGTTGAATGACCTTGAGTTCATAGAAAACAAGAGGCTCCTCTGTCTCCATATCCTGCCAGAGCAGAACTTATTCGAAACTAGAAATAGCCCAGAGGGAGTAAGGAAGACACCAAGAAGCAAGACTGTGTGTGATTGCTTCGCTGGGGCTTAGGGGACGGAGACTGGAGGGAAAGCGCAGAGGATGGTGGTGGCCCTGTTGTTGTGTGCCAATAATAGCCTGAGCCCAGTGTCTTCTGCTACCCAGAGGCCCGCCCTCCTCACTTGCCTCATGCTGGCTAACTGTGACTTATGCTCAAGTAGGATAGAAATATTAACACATTTGTTGAAGATAAACAGGGGAGGTGTCAAGTACTGAAGCATTGCTGGAGCCAGAAGATGGACAACATTCCGTGTTTTACGGGAAAGTGCACTCTCCTGTTGACATCCATGCTCATTGCGGCATGCACACTGAAGTTCTTCTGCACCAACCTGATCCCAACAGCAGGGTTAGAGAGTGGTTAAGGGGCAGATGCAGCCTTTAACCTATTGTATAATAGTTTTCTCTCTCTCTCCTCTCTCTCTCTCTCTCTCCCCCCATCTCTCAGTATCACTCTCATTTTCCAGGAAGTTCTTGAGATACTGCTCTCTTAAAATATAAAATAAACTGTCATTTTTTTTTCAAATAAAGAATCACAGCTCACTACCCACAATTACCCCTGGCTAGGCTGTCCTGCCTCCTGGGGAGTGGCAGAACCTTGGTGAGTTCATGCTAGTCCCCTCCTCTCAGGCTGACCTCCTTCCCTCTTCCAGAGTGCTGCTTCTCTTTCCTTAGGCCTCAGCAGGGAGTTTGTCATGCTGATCTTAATCAGATCACTATGTAATTACAGAGGGACTGTCAGGATATTTTTGGTTGTCATCTTCTAACAAAATGCAGATTGCATGGCATGTATACATAGAATTACTCTATAATTTAAAGTAAATTGACATTTAATTTCAATTTAATTACACAGGAATTACAGACATGACAGATAGAGTCTAATTAGGAAGAAAGTATGAGAATCTGTTTATGGAGTAAAAAATCCATCTCATGTCACACTTTTTACAGAATCAAAATCATTCTCTGAATTTTTGTAGAACCTATGTAATAACAACAGTAATAATGAATGCTGAGTCTGGGCCATTCATCATGTGTACATATGCTAGCTCAGGAAAACTAGCTGTGACTCTGTGATCATTCCAATGCTATAGATGATGAGCAAATTGTCATTGGATAAAATGAGTGATGTGCGTGTCACACACACAGAACAGGTCAAGGTACAGTGTAAAGTCAGCAACACTGGACCTTAAGCTCATTCTCATCCATTCCCTCCTTACATGAGGCAAAGAGACATGAGAGAACATTTCAGGCTTTCTCCTCAGCAGCCTGAGCTCTTCAGATCCATAGCCTGCAGAATTGGGCTTCTATTTTTTTTTCTTTTTTCTTTTTTTCTCCATCCCTTTCTGTTTCCTATCTGTTCCTTTTTTGTTCTATTCATTTAAACATAATTATTCTGATGACTCCCTCCCCTTGGTGGCATCATCCTGAATTTTGGGAGTTGATGACTGGGGAAAGCTCTGTCCCCTTCCTTACGGGATATCTACTCCGAAGCTTCTGGTCACTCTCCATCTCCCTACAGAAGTGTTGAGATTACAGGTTCAAGCTGTGGCTTGGGTTCATGGGATCCAAACTCAGGTCATCAGCCTCATTCACCAAGGGCATTGTCTTCCACACTGCCGATTGGGTGTGTCACAGGTTCCCGGATCAAGACGTGCATGCACTGAGGTATCAGCAGCCAACTCCATAAGGTCAGTTCTGATTGGTGAGGAGGGCTCTTTGTAGGCTCTTTGCCTTCAGGAGCATCTTGCTCAGACTCATGGATTTATCCTTTATGTTCTGATGCGTTTTCCAGTTAAACAGGCAGCAGAGCACAGAGCTCATACACACATATTCGCACTTTCTGGTTTTGGTTTTCCTTTTTCTCATTTCTACTGTAGTACAAAACAGATACCAACTGAATAACTTCCTACAATTCTATATAGCAAGCCTGCTTACCCCAAGGGGAATAGACTTTGTGTGTGTGTGTGTGTGTGTGTGTGTGTATGTGATATGTGATTCAATGTGGAATTTCTTTTAACTTAAAGTTCATTTTCTTAAGCTGGGTGTGATGGCACATGCCTTTAATCCCAGTACTCGGGAGGCAGAGGCAGGTGGATTTCTGAGTTCGAGGCCAGCCCTGTCTACAAAGTGAGTTCCAGGACAGCCAGGGCTACACAGAGGAACCCTGTCTCGAAAAACCAAAAAAGAAAAAAAAAGTTCATTTTATTCCATTTTTTATCCTCTCCATTTCTCAGTTAAAATCCCTCCCATGAATACAGTATTTTATAAACGGGTTTTCTTTGTGGCCATTATATACAACTTTCTGAAGTAGGTAAGCTAATATTTATACACAAGCAAACAGATAGCCAGAGATGTCCACCACACTCACCATGTCGACTTGTCTCAGATTTATTGTTTCTAAGATCAAGGCCAATTTCTGACTCAGGACGTCTTTTTCTGAAACTCCTTTTTTCCTCTTTCCTCTTTTTAATCACAGTTTTGAGAATGTATAAAACATCTCTGTAACTAATTCTTCAAGTTGATTTAATGAAAACAGCTGAGCACATTTATTTTACTTGGAGTGTGTGTGTGTGTGTGTGTGTGTGTGTGTGTGCATGAATGTACACACAGGGAGCGTGTATGTGCCAGAGTGTGCATGTGAAGGTCAGAGGGCAACTTTCTGGAGTCTATTCTCTCCTTCTGGCCATGAGCTTTGCACAGCGTGACTTTTACCTACTGAGCCGATCTGTTTGTTTTTTAAAAGGAACTTGACAACGCCACCTCAGCTGCACACACACCCTGCATGCCTTTGTAGGAAGACATGGTAAATGCAAAATCCAAATACCCCAGAATGGGACATCCCTGAGATCAGAGCTGGCTACTGCAGCTTGCAGAAGGTTCCTGTCCTGATGGCAGCTCTTTGTGAAGAGAGCAAGTGGGCTGCTAAATGTCTGTCAACACCGAGTTGACCTGCTCCTTATTGTGATTGGCAATGCTGAGAGGGAATTGAAAGCAGACCGCAATTTTCTTCGCATCCGACTGGGTTTTGACGCTGTCTGTACCCTACTCAAACTATCTGAAACTGCACGGCGGGGGGGGGGGGGGGGGGGGAACAGTGCACACACCCACTCACTGCATTTCACGTGACTTCCCCTGGACTTACAAAGAATACACATAGATAACCCTAGGACCTCGAGGCTCTATGACCTTGACATTCAGCACAAGGTCCACAGGCCAGAGTTGGGGTCCTAGACTTTCTGGGCCTTTTCTCAGCCAATGGCAGGCAGATGGCCAATTCATTCCTACATTTACTCTGGAAACTTTATGCAGTCCTGTATATTACAGAACAATACAAAAACAACTACAAAAGCTCCATACAAAAGCAAACAGAAACGCAAAGACAACCAGCCCTCCTGCATTTAAGAACTTAGGTGAGACAGCTTCACCTCTCTATAGACACAGATTTCTGCTTCCCACTAGACTGTTAAGGGCCTGATTCTGTTTGCTTATGAAAAATCAAGTCCCCTATGCTAAGAAACAGGACCTTTTGAGAGGGACATCAAATGTCTCCTTGAAAACACATCTTGATGAAGTGTAAATGATGATGTAAATGAATCCAACCTAATGATTAATCAAATCATTAACATATCAATCATTAACAAGTAGGTATGATACAAAAAAAATCTAATGAATTTGCTCTTGCAGGTTGATGATAAACTCATATATTACCCTATCTTAAACCCTTTCTTTTCCTGGAACAAAACAGGATATAAATAAACATAAACATAAAACAACAGCAACAACAATCCTGTCTGTCATTGTCATTTTCTATTTTGATACTGAGAAGAGATATACACAGGAAAAGATAACTTTTGTTCATTTATTCAGTCTGAGCAAAACCCTAGAGTTCTACATATCTAATACACGACGACAATTGCAGTTTCTGGGGCCTTTACACCTTGTTCAATTGGTTTCTCAGCCTTAAGAAAATGAAATCTAGGACGCCAGCCACTTCTAAAACCGCAGTTAGGATTCATTTCAGTCTGAAGCAGATAAGAATCAAAGAACCGTCGTTTTACCTTTGCCTCGCCGTCAGTTTATAAAGACTGTACACAAACGGCAAATCTGAACATGCAAGGGCTGAGCTAATAAAAAAGAGATCAAAAGAGTAAGTGACTGTTCACACGGAAGAAACACTGTGGCTCGGGGACACATGGCCTCTGTAAAGGGACGCTCTGTCGTGGGGCATTGAGGATGGAGACAGCAGGTAATGGAGAGAACGTTTCCACAGTGGGAAGCTACGCCGCAAGTCACACACACCCCTCGCTGCATCTGGGATTAGGAGAGAAATTTACCATCATGCCCTGCACCAGGAAGAGGGAGTGGGGGGTGAAATGGCTGCTGTCAAGCGGTTCCTTTTGTCCAGGGCTTGGGGCTGGGCACAACCTCTTTCTGGTGATGGAGAAGGCTCAGACTCTCAGTAAAGTGGCAGCGGTGAAAACGCAGAAAGATTAAGGCACAGGTTGGTGGGGCAAAACTGCCCAGTTTAGTTGACTTATTTATGGGGCTGTGGATTGAGCCTAGTACCTTATGCATGCTAAGCTTACACTCAATGTACCACCAAACCACTCACTCCCTTAGCCTCTCTTTCTTGGTAGCCTCCCACCACCCCCTCAGCTGTTTGATGATGCTAAGAAGATGGTCTGTTCTCTCTGAACCTGAGCCCTTTATCACTCTCCATCAAAACTCTTAACAGAAATTACCCTTACCATGCCCTAGTTGCTGTTTTGAGATAGCGTTTCACGGGGTAGCTCTGGCTGTCCTGGAACTCACTTGGTAGCCCAGGCTGGCCTTCAACTCATCACGATTCAAGTGCCTCTGCTTCCTGAGTGCTCCACCGCGCCATTTGCTATGAAGGTTTTAGAAGTACAATTTATAGTATTTGTTACCGCCTCTTTTAACTTCACCCCCTAGCACCCCCGAGGATTTGCACACTGATGGCAGTCATAATTACTAAGGACAGAGCAATGTGCAGCATAAGTATTTAGAATTTATTTGGAACTGGAGGCAGGCAGGTGGGGAAGTGAGTAGTGTCAGGTTAGACACAAGCCACGTCAAGCAAGGCCACAGAGGTCACTCAGTTTGTGCTCTCATTTCCTGTGGTGTAACTGATTAGTGCTCATGGCGCCTTTACCCACTGACCGGAGAACCGTCAGCTGAGGACTCTTCCTGGCAGTCACTGCCTAGCATCTGGAGTTGAAGTGAGAGTCCAAAAAAACAAAAACAGCCAGGCAGAAGTGGCGCATGCTTTTAATCCCAGTATTTGGGAGGCAGAGGCAGGCGGATTTCCGAGTTTGAGGCCAGCCTGATCTACAGAGTGAGTTCCAGGACAGCCAGGGCTATGTAGAGAAAGCCTGTCTCAAAAACCAAAAATCAAAATCAAAATCAAAATCAAAAACAAAAACAAAAACAAAAACAAACAAACAAAAAACTGTGTGTGTGTGTGTGTATGTGTATATGTGTGTGTGTGTGTTTGCATGTGTGTGCGTGCGTGCGTGCGTGCGTGCGTGTGTGCGTGCACGCGCTAGCGTACCCAGGGGCGCAGATGCATGTAGCTGCCTGCAGAGGCTCCCAAGAGGGTGTAGGATCCCCTGGAGGTAGCGTTATAAGCCGTTGTGAATTACTCAGTGTGTGAACTCTGGTCTCTTGAGCTATTCCTCTAGCCCTGGCATCTTCTTTATTTTTAGAACAGATGTTGTTGGGGGCCATAGAGAAAGAGGACTGGTCACTCTTGAAGTTTTCAGAGGGACTCTTGACTCAGCAACACCACCACAAATATCCAATGTTTAAAGCTGTTTATTACAAAGAAGACCACATTGTCACTGGTCACCCAATCCAAGCAGGAAAGAAAAGCAGATCTGGATACAAGTGTGTTCAAAGGGGACTGCTCTGCGAATCTGAAAGCTTGATTCTAGCTTTATTTCCTCCATGTGCTAGAGAAGGAACTGTGTGTAAAATGATTCGAGTTTTCTAGTTCTCAGTACTTTTATTGCTGTATGATCTAAGCCCACAGTTGTGGCAAGTTTAGAAAGAGGATAATTAAGCCAGGTGGTGGTGTCTCACACCTGTGATCCCAGCACTCAGGAGGCAGAGGCAGGTGGATCTTTGAGTTCAAGGTCAGCCTGCTCTACAGAGTGAGTTCTAGGGTAGCCAGGGTTACAGAGCAGAACTGTATAAAACAAAAACAGAAAACAAAAAAACAAACCAAACAAAAAAACAAAAGCTGAAACCAAAAGCAAACCAAACCAACCCAAAAATCCCTACCAAGCAAACATCGGATCATAGGGTAGTGTGTAGCTCACAATGAGAGGCTGGGCCTGCTCCATACAGACTCAGCTTCACACATACATCATTGTTTGACTCTGCTTGTGTCCACACCATGGAAAAATGGAGAAGTTTAATCCTAGACTACTTCTCAATCTCATGTGAGGAAAATCAGTTGTAAAACTATATAACTTACATAGCATTTAGAAAGCCCAACAGGCCAAGGCACTTGGTACAGAAGCTGGAGAAAATAAAAGGAAGGCTGCAAGAACATTCAATGTGCAACAAATTTTTGTAGTTGTTGTTGTTTTGTTTCTTATTCTCTGGAAAGATTTTAAAAGATGGTGCATCCTGTTCTACCATCCTGAGCCTATGCATAATTAAAGATCTCCTTTCATCATTCAAGATAATTTCAAGTTCAGCAGGGTAAATGTCACCATTCTGCGAAGTTCATGTTTTAATAAGCGGAGTCTACACTGCTGGGTTCTTGCAAATTCAGGGATGATAAACATAATGCTTTGCAAGAGAAGCACTCGTTCGCTTCCCTTTCGTCGTGGCTAAAATATGATCATTTCCCCAGCAAAGATGGAGACAGAGAGGCTGCTCTGTGCTTAGCAGTGCTTGATAAGCCTGGGGCCTAGTGGTAGCAGTGAAGGAAAAAGGGGGCTGGGATGCTCACTGTGATGGTTTGTATGTGCTTGGCCCAGGGAGTGGTCCTATAAAAAGTTGTGGCTCTGTTGGAGTAAGTATGTCACTGTGGGTGTGGGCTTTAATACACTCATTTTAGCTGCCTGGAAATCACTATTCTGCTAGCAACCTTCAGGTGAAGATGTAGACTTCTCAGCTCCTCCTGCACAATGCCTGCATGGATGCATGGATGCATGGATGCTGTCATGTTCCCACCTTGATGAAGCTGGACTGAACCTTTGAACTTGTAAGCCAGCCCCAGTTAAATGTTGTCCTTATAAGAGTTGCCTTGGTCATGGTATCTGTTCACAGCAGTAAAACCTTAACTCAGTGTAGGGTAGACTCAAGACTGGACATTGAGAAAAGAACACTGAGGCTTTCATACTTGTAGGAGCACAAGCACAGTACTATTTAATTAATTTATATGTTTATTTATTGTTTTTCGAGCCAGTGTTTCTCTGTATGGTCCTAGATGTCCTGAACACAGGGATCCACCTACCTCTGCCTCCTGAGTGCTGGGATTCAAGGTGTGTGCCACCATGCCCAGCATAAGCACTTAAAAAAGAAAGCCAAAATTTCCCGTTACTTTTATTTATTTGTGTGTGTATGGCTGCCCATACCACTGCAACGGTGTGGAAGCCAGAGGACAACTTTGGGGAGTCAGTTCTCTCCTTCTCTCATGCAAGCCTCAGGAATTAAACTCAGGGCGTCAGACTTACTGGCAAACATCCTTGCCCGTGGAAGCCACCTCTCTGGTCCACTTTTCATCCTTGAGTTTGTCTTTATGATTTTTGGAGATCTTTTAATGCAAATTCCCTCTGTAAAAATGCAGATAATTCTATTAAATTGTATTTTAACTTTTGGATTTCAACTTGAGATTTGCTCCCATCATAATTTCTGTCTATTACAAGAATCTTTTATTTCAGTTATCTATGGGTTCAGTACCAAATATCCACAAGGATACGGGTGCATCTGAGTTTTAAACCTATGGTTAAATCTTATCAATGAAGTGATGTTTTGAATATGCAAAGAGACTTCCCTCAAGGCATGATGAATCCTTTAGAATTTGTCACTTCCAAGTAGTAATTATTCTTGACTTTCATAATTACATATCTGAAGCAAAGCTAGAAACACACCAGAAAAAAAGTTGTCAATGGATACAAAAGTGTTGCTCAACAAATAAAAATTCTGTTTAGAGTGTGGAGTCATATCACTGTCATCACTGGGGAGTGACTACAGCCTTTGTTTTAATGAAACAAGAGCAGTAAGTGCCTAGGGTGGGTCTGAAAAGAGCGGACAGAGGCTGACTTCCAAGACACAACAGTATTTAGCTCAGTCATTTGCTTTCTAAGAACCTCTCTGCTCAGCCTATGGCCCCAAGAAGTGAGAAAGTGTGTGTGTGCATATTTGCATATATGGATAAGTGTATTGGTATGCACATTTATGTGCATGTGTGCATGCGCACACACACACACACACACACACACACACACACACACACACAAACACACGTATATGGGCTGCCTGGGGACTTGCCCGTGATTGTGTATGCAAGTGCATGTGGGTACCAGTGCACTCATGTGTAGACACTTTTCTTCTGATGGTGAAGAGTGGGATAGAAGAAAGAAGGCAGCTTTTTTGTGCTTTTCTCAGCTCAGATAAACCTCTGCAGCTTCAAAGACAGTGATATCTGGAATGGTGCTTTTAAACGGGACAACAATTGCCACACTTGCAGAATTATAGGCAAGGCAAAGGGTGAAAAAGAAGAGATTAGTAGGTTTGGTAGAAGGTAGGTTGCTATTGCTCCTAGCAATAACAAGCTGTTAAGCTGATTCTGAACCACCATGGTGACACAGTCTTCTGGCAAAAGGTTTATGAAGAGCCTCTCTAGGGGGTGAACACATGAATAGCTAGTGTTGACCACAAAGCCATGGCCTGGAGGGTTAGTGCTATACTCAGCCCTGGAAACACAAGTTCTTGCTGAGGTAAGATGAGAAGCACGTTCCAGGAAGACTGCAGGGCATTGCTGCGTGTCCCAGCTGAGCTGTACGATGAGACTGTCCCCTCCCCCATGCTATAGACAAATCAGCTGTGTTTCCGCACCCTGGTAGGAACTCCATAGCTCCGTCACTCACTTGTGGGATATGCTACTCAGCTTCAATGGAACTGACTCTTGTAACTTCGGGATGAAGATGATATCTCCTTCTCAGAGTGAGAAATGAAAAGGCCACGTAGAGGCTCAAAAAATGTCTTCTTCATTGCTTGTTGCTTCTGTCTTTGGCGAGTAGTCGTTCTACATGAAATGCCTATTAAGAAGTGTTTCCCTTAGATAACCTAAAGGATTAGATCCTTGATGTACAGACATCACCTGTTAATCACAGCCAATAAAGGCCCATCTGGCTCCAGGTACTAGCCATGCATGTTCCCAGGATCTCACATTTGCTCTGTGAGATATACACGAATAATGCCAAAACAGATATCGTGTTGGAGCTCCAGGGTCAAGAGGTCCCAGGGACCCATCTACTGTTGATTAATAATTTTCTAGTCTCCTGAATACAAAACTACATCATTAAGAAGAGACATGGTTTTCATGAGTTGCATGAGCTTTAAGAGTATAGATCTTCCCCTTAGCCTGACCTGATTCTGAGATACCAGCTAAGTGAATTTAAGCAAATCGTTTAGCCTCTCTGTCCTTTGGATTCCTTATCTGTAAGGTTGTAATGACAACACTCATGGTCTGAAGTTGTTGGGAGGATTAAATAAGTTTAGACATGGAAACTGGCTAGCTCACAGCAATTAATAAACATTGGCGTTGGCTGTGAGATGATGATGATGACTGTAAATAAATCAATCCCCTAAGCTGGATTTAGAGTGTGTCCTTGGTCTGCTGAAGTCATTTATGAAGCTCTGGAAGCATGAAGCCTGGAATGTTTTGGGTAATGAATCCCATAGTCCTCCAGCCAAAATTGCTCACAGCTCTCCAGGCTAAGAGCCTAGCAAGCAATGCCTAGATAAAACATATAACAAAAAGACAGGCGACAGGCGATTCTTGTTTCTTTAGGACACGTTCACAGTTTCCAATGTTATCTTCCTGTGTATGTAGTGGGGAGAAAAGAGGGTATTGGGAATGTACTACTCTCTTACTTCCAAACACTTCTCATCTCCACACTCAAACTCAGTCAAAGCATCAGTGAAGAACTGTACTGCCAATGGCACAGAGAGGCATGTGTTCCTTCTGTAATCAAGCTGCCTGGTTCAGAGTTTGGCAGTCACTGTGTCTGAGCCTGATTTGAGGCCAGTGACTTGAGCTCTGAGAGTCCATTTGCTCATCTGTCAAATGGTGCGAGAGCGGTGACTGCCTCGGATTCTGTGGTGACAAGGTTGGGATAAGACGGCCAGAGAGTTTTCAGAAAGAGGGGTCCAGAGGAGGTCATTTTTACAATGGTTCAGAACCTCTTGCCAGTGAGCTTGAAAACTAGAAGCCCACAGTGAAATAAAAGGTGCCAGTCTGGGAAATCTACTACCCCCACATCAGAAAACAAGTCTCTCTCTCTCTCTCTCTCTCTCTCTCTCTCTCTCTCTCTCTTTCTTTTTTTAAAGATTTATTTATTATTATATATAAGAACACTGTATCTGTCTTCAAACACCAGAAGAGGTGTTAGATCTCATTACGGATGGTTATGAGCCACTGTGTGGTTGCTGGGATTTGAACCGAGCACCTTCGGTAGAACAGTCAGTGCTCTTAACTGCTGAGCCTTCTCTCCAGACCCACTCTATCTTTCTGTAGAAAGTATCCTTCTCAGCTTATCTTCCCCTGGGCCAGGACCTGTGAGGGAGGATGGAGCCCTACTGCCCTCCCCAATCTTTGTTTGCACCCTGATGCTGCTGAAGCCCCTCCCTATAAGAGCCTAGAAGGACTGAGGAAGAACGTGGAGGAGAAGATGAGAGAACATTAGTCCTACCTCAAAAACGAAGTTACAGTGGTTCAAGTACACCCTAATAGTATCCTGAGCACGGCACCCATTTTACAAACCTGTCTTTGAGAGGTGCGTCTCCCACTCTGTGGAGGGCAGCAGGCAAGCAAATGGCTCTTCTTCTGTTTAGCCATTTTGGTAGCTAGAAATGAGGCCATCATTTAAGGGCCATAGTACATGGTAAAAGTTACAGGCCGTGTTCAGTGACGTGCTTTATTGCTTTATTATTAATACCGGTGTAGTAGAGGAATAGCAAGGACATGTGAAAGACACCTTGCAAGGGTTTCCCATTGAAGCCTTGACTCCTAATAAAACTGGCTGTTCCCACTAGTCCCTGGCACGACTTCCCACAGTACATCAGTCCAAGGAGGCAGCGCAGGCTCCCCGCCAGCCGCTCCACGCTCACTTCATCTGCTGTGGCTTAAGCACCAACACTGCTTTCCCCTTGGGCCACCAGGCCTTGTAGCGAATTCCAGGCATGAGACTGAACGGGGCAAAGGGCTTTGTGGGAAAATGTGCTGGGAGGAGAGGGGAAAGGTTTCTGGGGTCGAGGAGCTGCACAAGGAGGGGCTGGAGGCCAGAGATGATGATAGAGTAAGATTGGGCAGCACAAGTTATCAATCAACACACAGCCAAGTCTCCTTGCCAAGAACACACACTTGCTCCTACACTGCCAAAAAGACCTGATGGAAGAGTAGCTATCAGAACTCCGAGCAATGCTTGCCCAGGCAGCTAGTTAGAGCAATTAAAAACAATGTGCAGGTTATAGTGGAGGCTAATGTATCACACGGTCCAAAAGCCTTTCAAATACCAATGATTGATGATGTATTAGTTCATTTGTGCAATATGAGGGATGGTTTTCCAGTTCTCCAACATGCAGGGCCCCCCTCCTCCATCTTATCCCCAGAGTTATCCCAATAAAGAAATATCTCTGTGCCTCCTTATGTCATCTTGACACCTGAAATGAATTGACAAGGCTGCACACAATCCATCTCTTCCCTAATCCTTGGTTGCAACTTCCAGGGGATTTCACTGTGCAGCTGTGTCGGCGAAGGGTGTGCGGTGATCTAGGTTTACTGTGATATGAAATCCAGGTGTGTGGCTCTGGGTTTACATGTCTTGGATTTTATTTTATTATTTTATTATTATTTTTTTCCAGACTTATGTGACATCTGCATAATGCAGATTTGGGGAAACTTGACTGTAAATGACACCTGTTTTGATGGACGATCAGGCCTTCCTGTGGAAAGGGCTGCAGAGATCAGCGGATGGAAACTGAACACAGCATTGGTATTGTGTTTGCCTCTTCATTTACTGGGCTGTAATTTTGTCTCTGAGGAATGTTCAAGAGCTTTAAAGAATTTTTAGCCCTGGTGAGAAAAAGCAGGCGAATGCGTCTGAGGCTTGCTTTTGTAAGCTATGGTTGGTTAAAAATTTCAGGTCTGTCAATTTATTTCTAGGAATTAATATCTTGAAAACAACTTTGCCCCAAAGGTTGTTGCTTTCTGAACACAGATGTTTATGGTGCACGTAGATTCTACAAGACGCAGAAATGCTTCCAAATGCAGGCACTTAAGAATGTAACAAGTAAGCAAGCCTTATGAGAGATTAGCTTTTAAAATTATTCTGTGCTTTAGTGTTGTTTGATAAGCTGTTGAATGATTACTGGAAAAAATTTCTTTGTGTTGGTTTGAACATGTGAAAATTAAATGTTATCATCTAAGCTTATATAATCATAATAATATAATAATGGTAATTATAAAGTATTATTATAAACTTTGTAATCCGTTAAGTCTAAATGGGAATAGAATATATATTTTTAAAAGAGTAGAATTCTTTTTTACAGACTTATATGACGTCTGTGTAATGCAGATTTGGGAAAATGTTAGTGTTTCCTGTGTGTGTACGGGTGCTTTGTGTACATGCATGCCTGTGTACCGTGTGCATGCCTGGCGCCCTTGGAGACCAGTAGAGAGTATCCAGTCTCTTGGAACTAGAGGTGCAGATGGGTGTGAGCTGCTATGGGAGGCCTAGGAATTGAACTCAGGACCTCTGGAAGAGCAGTTAGTGCTCTTAACTGATGAGCCATCTCTCCAGCCCCTGAGAGTATTTTTAAAGCAAGCGCTTATTACAAGAACACGGGAGTTCAAAGCTTACTCCCCTGCATGGTAGTCTTCAGAGGGTTGGTAAATTTGAAACTGTGAACTGAGTCAGGGGAAGAGGCAAAGACCAGGCTACACTCTCGCTGCTTCCCAGCCTTCATGGCCAGGTCTTCTGACCTCAGGGACATTTTGGACCCGAGAGCTGCTTCTTCATAGGATGATGAGTTTATGATAATTTTACCCACTCATACAGTAAAAATTATTCTGACAATTCTGGGCTTTTGTGCAATGTGCAAACGAACAACCCTGTGTATATGCCTTTGCAAGAAATTTTGGATCATAAATGGTTGATAGAGCCAGCTTCTTGTTGAGTTGATGTGTAAAATGTGTATGTGTGTTCGTTCAAAACTCCCAATTTTCCTTTCCAAAGAGATTGTGCCACTTTATACATCTGCCAGGAATTTATTAGATGACCTCTTCCTTCACATACGCCAACATGGGCATGCTCAGCTATTTGGTCTTTAGTCATCTGTTAAATGACAATGACATTTCAGGCTAGTACCTGTTTGCCTTTATTTTCTCCTGAATGGGGGTGGGGAAACCACATAAAACAAAACCCCTATTTTAAGATTGAAAAAAAAAGCTGCTTTCAACTTTGTTTAGCTCAGATATTTGCGTTCTTTGGTTTTTAAATTTTTTATTATTTGGCTTCTCAAATTTTTCTGATTGATTTTTAATATATATATATATATATATATATATATATAATCTTATGTACATTGGTGTTTTGACTTCATGTGTGTCTTGTGGGAAGGTGTCGATTCCCTTGGAACAGGAGTTATAGACAGTTGTGAGCTGCCATGTGGGTGCTGGGACTTGAACCTGGGTCCCCTGGAAGAGCTGCTAGTGCTCTTAACCACCAAGCCATCTCCAGCTCCTCTTACTGATTTTTGATTGAGCTTTACTATTAATCAGCATATCCATTCATTGTTCATCATGTAGGATGCAAATACTTTCTTCATTTTTCCCTTATCTTATGGTGTAGCTTCTTGCTCTGTAATCAGATGCTGTAAACTTCCAGGCACTAATGTTTTGAGTCAAATGGGCGGCGGCTGTTTTTCACACTGCTCTGAGGACACTATGGTGTAATGATGGGCAGCTGGCAGTCAGGCCTCCGGTGCCCTCCCTCTGACTCCTGGTGTATTTCTTTTGCCCTTAGCATGTTTTCTCAACTCAGTTTGAGAGGACCTTTGACAACTGAGATTTTATAGGCAGCCATAGTGGCCAGCTCCGGTATGCTGGGTTCCTTGAGAAACAGACACTGACGCAGGATCCAGCCTCCTGCGTAAAGGAGGTCCTTGAGAAAAGCTTCTGGAACAGCACTGGAGCAAGGGAGAGGAAGAGAGATGGCCACAGCAGATACCATAGGCTGGGCGGCTTGGGGCGCAGCGGTTCCCTCCAGTT
This sequence comes from Mus minutoides, assembly GCA_902729485.2. Lineage (NCBI taxonomy): Eukaryota > Metazoa > Chordata > Mammalia > Rodentia > Muridae > Mus > Mus minutoides. The sequence goes on from LR749972.1 coordinate 26,348, forward strand.
GGGGACAATGCTTTAGGAAGGACAACGTTAGGAGTTGTCAGTGGCCACCATTCGTGAAGGCCTACAACAAAGCTTGTTCCTCAGAGGGAACTCAGCCTCCCTCATTCAGTTCCTACTCCGCCAGCTATTTGGTTTTACCCCTCTTAACTTAAATCTAGCCTTGATCCCTTAGGCCTCAATGCCCTGCCAGCTTATTCTCCCTCTCCTTTAAGCTCTTTAAGCACCCTTTCAGAGACATTGAATAAGGGCCTGTAGCCAGCCATTGGCTCAAGTGAGCTTTTTACCCTCCCCTCTCCCCGCGGGCTCTTTCAGATCCTTGACACCTTTCACAGAGACGCAAAGATGCTGTAAAAAGCCTCCCTTGCTTGCAAATAAAGTGAAGCAGGCACAGTAATTAAAGGGATGGATATGGCTGTACATTTAGGTGTTTTGGAAGATTTCTGCTTCTGTGTCTCAGCAGAGAAGGAAGGAGACGGGATTGCATTTAATTAGCCCCAGTCCCAGGCGACTCGCGATTTTCCATGCCTGTTAGCCACTACACACCAGCATGCTGCTGGGTTGGAAGCGCCTTTCTGGACGGTTTGATAAGCATTGTGAGTCCTCTCAGAGGACCCCTTTCACAACCCACAATAGCCCGCCTAGCAAAACATCACCACATGTTCACAGCACCACTTTCCCTTTCAAGGCTGCTGTCTTACTGGAATCGGGTTTTCCCCGGTGCTTGCTTTGGCGCCCAGCCACCAGCTGCTCCTGCGCCTGGAACAGGGCAAATGATGGAGAGTGGATGGTTGCAGCAGATGCCGCTGGTACCCTGCCCACATCCCCTCAGCAGGCCCGGTTCTGTAGACTCTCCCGTGGCTTTGATCTGTACTCAGAGCTAATGGCCCAGGAGGCAGCTTTCTCCCGATTTCCTTTACCTGGAGCAACATGGAAGCTTGCTGTGTGTAGTCGCCCAGATGCCCTGATGGGACTGGGTCCCAGCGGCTCACACTGAAAACCTGCCTATTAACACACCACGCTCTGGCTTCCTTCTCTTCTGACTCTCCTCTGACTCTCCTACTGCTGTTTTCTGGGATCGTTTTCCAACTCAACACTGCAGCTCAAAGCCTTATCTGCCAGAATCAGACAAGCACAGAGATGTTGGAGTTGCCAGGCAGAGTGCACCGCCTGGGAAATCAGGACCAAAAGTTTATGTCCTGCTATCTCCCCCTATGCAAAGTAAAAACAAACAACAGAAGCAAAACAAGCAAATACCAACAACAATAAAATCTAGCAACATCTGTTATGTTGTCTACAGAGGACGGGTCCTAATTGTCTGAACTGGTCTGTGCAAATGGATTAGTTTTTACATGGCTGGCTTTAGAAGTGCTTCCAGGGAAGAATTCCAGCCATCCTTCCTACTGATTCTTAACTTGAACTTTGTATAAGCTTTCTGATTCTTGACACCATACCTAACACATTGCCTGGGAATTGTGGGAAGGAGATCTTTGACTCCCAGCTAGCTACCCAGAGGCTGGTTCAGACGAACTACATCTAAGTTCGATTGTGTAATTATTTTCTCCATGCTTGTACCAAAACTCTGAGATGATACAGATTAAAGGGGAAAAAACAGAGCTTGAGAGTTTTACAACTCCTGCAGGGGTTGGGATGCGGCTTTCTATCTGTCGCTTTGATTGGGAATTTAAATCATCTCACGTTGCAGGCAATTGGTAGCCTCCTAGGGTACAGAATCTGACGGTTTATAGCTCAATCTGTGACTTGTTGACTTTAAAGGAAAAATAGTAAAAATTAAAATTAAGGGAAACAGATAAACGTCCCAGTCCTTGGCCCTGAGATGGAACTTTGTATAATGATCACATCTGCTGTGAACCAGCCTTGGAAGGAAGGATGCTGATGCCGCAGGACTGCAGGGGAGTTACACAAGGTAGGATGAAGGCTATAGGATTTTATATAAAAATTGTCCATCACAACTGTGAGGATGGCAGGTCCTCTCTCCCAGTGTTTCTCCTACAGTAGTTCTGCATGTTCTAGGACATGTGAGTCCATAGCTGCCCCTTGAGGTTGCCATGTTATAGATCAAGGAGGAAATGGACACAGAGAGATAGCAGGGGAGGCTGGGGCTGGGGCTGGGCATGGGAATGTCTCTGGATTTTAGATTTTGATATTTGATCTTTGGAGTGATCCTTATGCTTGGGATGTCAAAGTTTTGAGGTTTCATGGGATTATTTAGGCTTATAGAGGAAGGCAGAGAGGCAGCATTCATTGTAAGATATTGGCTCAATTACATGGCAGGCAAGGAGGCCATGCTTTGTGTCTTGCTTGTGTTCTAACAAACATTGTGGGTAGACACCATTTTTCTTATTATCCCCCCTTTAAAACATTGTGTGTATGTATGTGTTCAGCGTGTATGTGTAAAGGATATGTGTGTGTATAGGCTCATACCTTAGAGTATATGTGGAGGTCAAAGGACAGCCTGTGGCAAGCCATTCTATCTTCCCACTATATGTGTCTAGAGAAAGAACTGGGGTTGGCAGCAGCTGTCTTCACTGAGCAGTTCTCTGGCCCAGCCTTCCATTGTAAAGATGAGGAAATAAGGGTTCAGAGAATGTAGAACTTATACCCAATGAAACTGGGGTGGCTGGACTTTATCTGCATCGTTCTGATTGGAGTTAAAACCATGCCCATGCTTTTAAAACACGTTCCCAACCAAGGTGGAGAATGGAGGGTCCCCTTACTGTTCAGACCCTGAACAATTTGTTTTCCCCAGTCCACTCTGATCGCTGCCAAGCCTTCATTAGGTTTTAAATACCTATAATATTTGGCAGAAACCTTCTCTTCAGGGCATTGCATTTTAACTGGGACCACATTCTATAGCCAATGAGCTCCAAGGACCACTTAGGAGGGTTGGAAGACTGGAGTCTTGTGCTAGTTTGAGTTTCTCCATATGCACACACCTTTAATCCCAGCACTTGGGAGTCAGACTCAGGTAGGTCTCTGTGAGTTTGAGCCCAGCCTGGTCTTCCGTAGCGAGTGCCATGCCAGCTAGGGATTCACTGAGACCCTGTATTAGAAAAGGAAGAGAAGGAGAAGGGGGAGGGGTGGCAGAGACACTGGCAAGAGACTGAGGGACTAAACTTGGGAAAGGAAGGCTGCTGCTAAAACTTGCTTTATCCAACCATTACCTCTGTGGGCAGCCCTAGTTAAATCAGTATAGGGAAGATCTGGTAGAGATTTGTTCTAATGAGAGAACGCATGTCTCATGATTCCTCTGTTGAAGGGATGAGGAAAGTCAGGCAGATGTGCACGGATCCCTCTGTCACAGTTGAGAAGGTGCTTGAATATAGGGAGTTGCATCCTTTCCTCTTGTGGTCCACCAGTAGGGCAGTGAGGGAGGCTTCCATGGCTAAAGGCCTATGGTAGTGCTAGGTTCAGGCACTGGGAAATCCCTGGAACTTAAGAGGAGAGACCAGCCAAGGAATATGTGGCTTGTAGGTTCCGTCTGAGCTGTCACAAGCATCCTTGGAGCCCTGGAAACCATAGGCCCTGAAGCTATGTGTTCCAATGTGAATGGGCAGCTATCCTGGCTTCCAAAGGCACTATTGTGTTTCTCTTTTGAGGTCCAGGTAGAATAAGGAAAGGTAACACTGAGTTACTAGATTCCCATGGAAGTCTGTTATGTGTGTGTTTGCTTACTAATGCAAGCACATGCATGTGAATATTTGTGATGGTGTTGGTGGAAATAATAATAATAATAAATAATAATAATAATAATAAAATGACATCAGTCTTGTGTGGCTTAAATATTCTTCTACAGCTTCTCTTTTCCTCCTGAAAAGCTTTGATTGAAAGGCCACAAGCTCCCATTATTGCCTCTAAGTCTTTGTTTAATAGAATTGAAACTGTGCCTTGCTGTGCATGACTGTTACCAGTCCTAGGTACTCAACTTTGAAAGGCTGTGCTTATTCAAGTGACAGTACTACAGGCTCTTTGTGCTATTCTATATGACTACTCTAAATGATAGTTACAGCACTGGTTTTTATCTGCTCCTTTCAATGGGCCCTTTGTGAGATAAATGGGTAGTAAGCGCTCTCTACACAAAGGACTTTGTAGCCTCTGTAGACAATTGGAATGATTTTTCTTTAAAGAGGTAAAATAACTAATTCTTTCTTTAAACTCTTGTTTTAAGAAAGAATAGCTATGGGGCTGAATTTAAATACTATTCTTTTCTGTAAATTCTATGTATGTGTGGGTGTGTGGACCAGAAATATTGCCCTAGTTGCTATCAATTAACAAGCACAGCATAGTGAGGTGATTTCTAAGTAGGAGAGCTGTCCTAGACATCTATGTGGATTTGGGAGAGACTGGTCTCTCTGGGGTCCATCTGCTAATTTTGTGAGCCGTGTTTGGCTATCTGTCCTTCCTTTCCTTTTCTACCTGTGACCCTGGGCAGATGAGTGACCTAGGCTAGGCTAGTCAGATACTCCACACATTGAACCAGAAATGCAGACAATATTTTAGTACTTATGCTCTGTATCAGGAGTTCTCAACTTTATTAATACCTTGGTTCTTTAATACAGTTTCTCATGTTGTGGTGACCCTCAATTATAAGATCATATTTGTTGCTACTAAGTAAATGTAACTTTGCTACTGTTACAAATTGTAATGTAAAAATCTGTGTTTTCTGATAGTCTTAGGCAACTTGAATATAAAGGTCGGTTGACCTTCAAAGGGGCTGAGATTCACAGGTTGAGAACCACTGTTTGATTGGCACTATGAGGTAACTATACTGTGGCGAGAGTTACACAGTTCTGGTAGTGTTAGCATGCTGAACAATTTATTTTCCTTAGTCCTCTGGAACTGCTTCTATAAACTCACTTAAATAATCACTTACTGAAAGACTGTTTTAATCCACCCACTGTTGTAGATGCTGGATACACGAATGTAGACATTACTGACGGTCTCTGAGGTCTCATGTAAAAATAGACAAGGTTTCTCTCCCTGCCTCTAGGAGCTTCTAAAGTAATGCTACAGGTCCTGCTAACAAGAGGTAGGATCTAGTTTTTGAGCCTTTTAAATCTGGGCTGGCTAATTGAACTGTCTATTGGAAACAGGAATCGTATTTATGCATTGTACCTCTGTTGTGCTTAAAACTCGCTGAACCATATTGAGCTGAAGTCAGCACCTGTAGAGTATGACATCACACACAATAGCAGCAGCAGCAGCAGCAGCAGCAGCAGCAGCAGCAGCAGCAGCAGCAGCAGCAGCAGCAGCAGCGTTTTCTCCTGAGCCACTTTGATAAAAGCAGGTCAGTGAGCTCCAGCCAAGACCAAGCAAATGTGCTCCGGACCAGAGGGACTACCGTGCTGCACCGGGCCCAGATTACCAAACTAGGATACTAGGAACTAACGAGTAATGATTTAGAATGATTTAGTGTTCAGGAATTATCGAGTGGTGGGGAGCAGAGTAAGGTAGTTTTACATTTCTCTTCTATGTATGTACATACATGTGTGAACTTTTGTAAAAAGTGCTAGTGATTTCTCTCTCTCTCTCTCTCTCTCTCTCTCTCTCTCTCTCTCTCTCTCTCTCTTTCAAGACAGTTTTTTTTTTCTCTGTGTAGCCCTGGCTGTCCTGGAACTCACTCTGTAGACCAGGCTGGCCATTTTTTTTAAAGTATGCATGTATGCATAGGCCTTGAGTTTGTTTCTTAGCACAGAAGAGACCTTTCTGAGGGGAACGCATGAATGCCGTAAGGGGTAAGAATATGGGCAAACCTGGGAAGCACCTATTTCAGAAGAGAGGACCCAGCAAGGGCGAATACCACCGAGCAGGGAGCATGCGTCATACACTCATGGGGCGATGAGAAAGCCAGTTGTGAACTGAGCAAGAGAAGGGGTGAGAAATGAAGCCAGAGAGCCAGCAGGGAGCCAGCGATCAGCGCAGAGACAGAACAACAGATCCATGATTTCAGAATGGAAGGATGTGCTGAGACACTTCCGGTGCCCGAGGACCACCTGTGCTTGCTCAGACTGAAAGGAGGAAATGAGCCAGGAGGCAGGAGATCAGGACCAGCCATCTGGACACGTGTGAGGGTGTGATATGTGTGAGCGTGCGTGCGTGTGTGTGTGTGTGTGTGGGGGGCGATTTTTGAGGAGAAAAACATGCAAAAGATAATGGGAAAATAAATTTCTTTCTTTACCATTAGTTTTTGCTCCCCACGCACGAATTATCAAGTTGGTAGATAGTCTTTCTGGAGACTAAAATCCCTTCCCAGCTGTTCCTTTTTAGACATGCCTCTGCTCCCTTCCCCCTCACATCTTCTGCACTGAATGGTTTGTAACCAGGGCCGTTGGTTGTCTTTCATTTTAGCCCAAGAATGAAGTAATTAGGAAGGTAAGTCTGTTATATGAGCGAATTAATCATTTTATTCATTTTAAGTCAAGCTAAATTTTTTTTTTAAATCTAAGTCATCAACCCTGTATGGGGTTATACTAAGTTTTTGTTGTGTTGTTTTCAGGCTGGAAATTATAAACAAGAGCAGTGAGTATCATAATATGCATAATAGGGAGTTTGTGTGTGATAGAAGATCAGTTCTGCGTGGCTAGCTTTATTTGTCAAAGAATATTATGAGCAGAATCCAGACACAATGTTGCTTTGTGACTATTTTACTAACCCAAGTCCTGATGGTACTATTCTAGAAATATCTTGGCGTTTGCTGGTGCTATGAGTCTGTCAGCTCCAAGCAGCAGACAGAAGTCAAGGGTAGGCATTAAGTAGATTCTGGGAGGATGTGCCAAGGATTAGATTTGGTGATGTATTTTCAAGTAAAGGGGAAAGGCAGGAAAGAAACAGAATGGCCAGTAGAAATTAAATGTAAGAGTCATAGCAAGGGCTGGAGAGATGGCTCAGCAGTTAAGCACTGACTGCTCTTCCAGAGGTCCTGAGTTCAATTCCCATCAACCACATAGTAGCTCACAGCCATCTGTGATGGGATCCGATGCTATCTTCTAGTGTGTTTGAAGACAGCAACAGTGTACTCAAATACATTAAATAAATAAATGAATACATACATATATTTTTAAAAAGGCCATAGCAAAAACTTATTCAGTAAACAGCAGGTTGAGGGGTAGTTTGAAGGAGGTAATGGGAGTGGGGGGAGAGAACCAGTAAACAGAACCTTATAATTCTTCCTTTAGTCCCCAACAGACAAGATTCATAGAAGGAACCAAAGGGGCTGGAGAGAAATTCAGGTGCTTTTCCCTGGAAAGAAAGCATGAAAAAACTTAGGTCACTATCAATGGTTGAAGAGTTTCAATGAAAAGAGCCAGTATAGAGAAAGCAAAGATTGTAAACCTCAGTCCTCAGTGGAGAGGAGGTTTGGGGCAGCTTCTTAGGGGTGGGGTAGTTGTGACCATACTGGCAAGCTCACCATCCTGTACCTGGTTTCAATTTTCAAAGGCTGTGGAGACCATGCTTTCCATAGAACTTTCTGTGATGCCTGAACTATCTGTACCTATTTCCACCCATTTAATGTTTACCCATGCTTAAAATGTGACTAAGTTAAGTTTTTATTGTTTTTTTTTTTTCTCAAAGTGGATGGTAGAGATTGAACCCAGGGTCATCTGCATGCTCATTAAATGTTCTAACACTGAGCTATATTGTTAAAATAAAAAAAAATAAATTTGAGAGGCTAGAGACATTGCTGATTGAAGAAGACCTGGGTTGTGTTTCCAGCATCCATATTAGGTAGTTCATCTACTGCCTGTAACTCCAGTTCCAGGTCTTCTTCTGGCCTCCAAGGACACAACTATACACAGAGTATAAACATACACATAGACGCACAAACATATACATTGAATAAATCTTAATTTTTATTAAAAAAATTGAGTAGTTGACAGGTATGGTTGTGTATGACTTTAATCCTAGCACTTGGGAGGCAGAGGCAGGTGGATCTCTGTGAGTCTGAAGCCAGCCCTAGTCTAAATAGTGAACTCCAGGACAGCTAGAGAGATCAAGTCTCAAATAAAGCCAAAGGAAGATGAAATTAAAAAAAAAATTGAGAAGTTGTCCTAGTTAGGGTTTCTATTGCTGGGATGAAACACCATGACTGAAAGCAAGTTGGGGAGGAACGGGTTCATTTGGCTTACACTTCCACATGATAGTCTATCATTGAAGTTAAGGCAGGACAGGAACTTGAGGGTGGCTGGAGCGTGGAGGTAAGAGCTGAGGCAGAGGCCATGGAGGGGTGCTGCTCACTGGCTTGCCTGTATGGCTTACTCGGCCTGCTCAGAGAACCCAGCACCACCAGCCCATGGATGGCACCAGAATAATGGGCTAGGCCCTTGCTCATCAATCACTAATTAAGAAAATGCCTTACAGCTGCATTTCAAGGAGGCATTTTCTCCATCCAGGTTCCCTTTTTTTTCAGATGACTTTAGCTTGTGTCAAGTGACATACAACTATCCAGCCCAGTAGACATATGTACTTACTGGCCATAGATCCTATTGGCTAGCAGAACTCTTGTTTTATTATGGGCCCTAAAACAAATAGTGGTACAGGATAAGTGCTCAATGAACCTATATTAAGCACTGGTTATACGATAATGACTGAGAAATAATCATACTCAGAATGTTTGTTCTCAAAATTTTACCAAATTACAACCATCTTGGTTCCCATTCTAGGAACATTTTTTTTTGGGGGGGGGCAAGATGACCTACACCATTAGCTTTTCTTTAAAAGACATTTGCTGAAGGCGATGACAATAACTCTGTTCACCCTGCCTTTTAAATGATTCTCTTACTTCAGGTCTTAATGGTGTATAGCTTTTGCAATGTTTATAACAAATTAATGCTAAAAATCCAAGTTGATATATTATAAATTATGTCACTCTTTAGATTACCATGGGCTTTTAAAAAAATCATATTCTTAAATTTTACATGTATGAGTGTTTTGCTTGCATGCATGCATGCATATCATATATATGAAGTACATATAGAAGCCAGTAAAGGTGTTGGGTTCCTAGAACTGGAGTTAGAGACAGTTGTAAGCCATCACGTGTGTGCTGGGAACTGAACTTGGGCCCTCTGCAAGAACAGCCAATGCTGAGCTCTGTCCCTCTCCCAGATTTTTAACATGTGAATACAAGCACCCTAATTAAAAACTTATTGTTTGCCAAACACAAAATTAGGTGCTCTGTAATTACCACTTCTAAAAAAATCTCTTATTATCAGAGAGGGAATGATATCCAGGGTTGTCCACTTTGTTAGTCCTAAGCCCACCTTCTACGTAGTTGGGCTGCAAGACCTACGAACGCTGATGCTGTTTTTCCATACTATCCTGACTCAAGCCCTGAAACCCTGTTTTTCAAGGGACCCAAAAGAAAAAGATATAGAAAAAGCAATAAAGTTGCTCATTTTGTAAATATATAACTAAGAGGAAAGTGAGCCATTATTATAGCAGGCCCTGTGTTCCATGAACCCCAGTATCATTGTGGAAATCACCAAAGCATGGGACTGTCCAATGGAAGGAGTTGGTATTTATCCCATAAGATGGATTGTCTCACACAGGTAATAAATCCGAGAGCTTTGTGGGGGATGACAACCAAGAAGAAAGATAGGAGTTACCATTGGGAGAAAGAGAACAGGGTGGATAATTACTATGGGAAGTTTATTTATGTTGCCACTTTGGGCTTTTATGGGAAATCCTAAAAGCCACCTCTCTGGAGCTGCAAAGTTGGCAGGAAGACAAGAGAAAATGCCCTATTTCCATCAAAGGGGTTCAGTTGCATGGTGGTCATGGGAGTCATTTTCTTTCTGGGAATGATTGAACCTGGTGTGTTGTGATGGTGAGAGAGGCACAAACCTCTCCTACCTCTCCTTGGCTGACCTGCAGCATCTGCTAGGAAGGGCAGTGGCTGATTTCATTTCCACCAGGACTTAACAAAGATGCCAGTAAGCTACGTGAAGTCATACGCTGAGCAGCGTGATTGAAGAACTAGGACATGAAAGAAGAGACGTTAATATCTAGGGCTCAATTCTTTCTTTTGAGTGAACTAAAAAATAAGGAAAGTCCAGGAACTGGAATGATTTGCCTAAGGACTCCAAGTCAGTGCGGAGGGTGCCAAGTCAATCTTGAATGAACGATGCTGCTCTGCCCTTTAGGACCTGTAATCTTTAGCCACCTGTAATCCTGCTTCCCGCTTCCCGATGCTCTACTCTTCTCCACACAGCCATTATTTTGTTGTGCCTTCAATTTCCACCATCCTTTTCTGGAGTCACAGTTCTCCACAGGCTTAAGTACAAGGGACAAGCCTGTCTGCCACTTGTTACCATTCATGTCCTTGCCTGGCAAATGGTGACCTTTAACACCCAGCAGATCCGGGTTGCTTAGAGACTCCAATGATGTGGGAGCCTGTTGAGACATATTGATAGTGATTATAGGACACGTGCTTGTCACAGAGCTCTAGAAACTACCATAGGAAATGTAGGAACAGAATTGTTAAGTAACAAAGTCAGGTGTGGTAACAGTCATCCTTGATGTGACATTTAACAGTCATTGAATATTGTGGCAATGGCCCTCGTGTAAAAATATCTCTCATAGGCTCACAGGGAATGGCACTATTGGGAGGTCCTTGTTGGAGTAGGTATGGCTTCCTGAAAGAAGTATTCTGGGGTGGTCTTGAAGGTTTCAAATGTTCAAGCCAGGCCCAGTGTGTCTCTCTCTTCTTCTCTTTCTCTCTAGTTCTCTCTCTCTCCTGCCTGCACAGTTAAATATTTTCCTTTATAAAAGTTGGCATGGTCATGACATTGCTTCATAGCAATAAAATGCTAATTAAGATAAGTACTTACCAGGGATCAGGTTTAATGTCAAAATATTTTACAGCCACCCTCTCTCTCTCTCTCTCTCTCTCTTTTTTTTGGTTTTTCGAGACAGGGTTTCTCTGTATAGCCCTGGCTGTCCTGGAACTCACTTTGTAGACCAGGCTGGCCTCGAACTCAGAAATCCGCCTGCCTCTGCCTCCCGAGTGCTGGGATTAAAGGCGTGCGCCACCACGCCCGGCTCACCCTCTCTCTCTTAACTCTTGGGTTATACCTGCAAAGGGACTGCTGATGTTAGCTACCTCGCTGAATAAGAAAATAAGGAAGTCAGAGAGCTTAATGGTTTGGCCAAAGCCATACTCTGCTTGCTCTCTTATTCATTGTTTTGCATTTTCCATCCTGATAGTCAGGGTTTTGTACAAGCTACCACTGCAATTCTTTTGCACTTGGGCCTCCATAGTAATGCGAGACTCTCCCACTTTCTCCTGAGATCTCTAGCATTCTTCTAAAACTGGATGCTAGAGAGATTTATCTAGGGTCTCTGGTGCTGCGCTGGTCTTCTCCGATCTCTCAGTAGGCCTTTCCCCCTTTAAGGTCCCTTTTGGTTCATTGTTCCCTGATTCTGTAGAATTGTGTCAGTGCAAAAATATGGAAGCAGACTGTCTCAGCTGAGCAATACCTCTCATCTATTGATAATGTCTTTAGGGGAGGCTCTAGGGTCAACATTATCTGCCTCCCTCCATCAGTCTGTAGCTGTGCTTCGAGGTCCACCATTAGCTCCGCAGCCCCAGGTTAAGCTCTGCCATTTCTCACACTACAGTAAGACACTAGGTCAGGTGCTGTCCTAATTCAGAAGCCAGCAGGGTCATAAAAAGATTGTTTAGTGTTTGTCATTTGAAGTGCATGTTCCCACCGAAACCAGGCCACACACATTGGTTAGATTTCTATTCTGGTCCACAAATCTTTAGCTTCTTAGCCCTAATGTACCTGTCATTGGGTACCAGTGTTTTTGTGGAGCCATTTCAGCTTCATTGAACTCCTGACTGAAACTTTTTCAGTGGAAAAACGCAATGGGTTTCACTAGAATGCCAAATACTTCTTAGCAGTTGGCTGTGGACTAATTTCCTGATCCTCCACAAGAGTGACAACAGCCATCTTTCCCCCTCACCCAGATAATGGGTCCTAAGTGGTATGTGAAAGCTGCTGCTGTGTGTGTAACTATAAAAATATTTAGAAAGATAAAGGGAAGATAAGCCAAAAGCTAGGTACATTGTTCAATTACATAACCAAGAACCCCCCCACACACCTGTTTTGTAATCCAAAACTTTGGAACCCAAATGCCTGCAGAATTGACCCTCAGAAATAAAAGAATTTTTACACACACACACACACACACACACACACACACACACACACACACAGAGAGAGAGAGAGAGAGAGAGAGAGAGAGAGAGAGAGAGAGATGCACACACAGACATCAGAAAGAGAGAGGAGTCTCAGAGATGGCTCAGCAGTTAAGAGCACTGGCTGCTTTTCCAGAGGTCCTGAGTTCAATTCCCAGAAATCATATGGTGGCTCACAACCATCTGTAATGGGATTTGATGCCCTCTTCTGGTATGTCTGAAGGTATGGACAATATACTCACATAAAATAAATAAACAAACAAACAAACAAACAAACAAATCTAAAACAAATCTTTATAAAAATAAATAAATCTGGGAGAGAGAGAGAGAGAGAGAGAGAGAGAGAGAGAGAGAGAGAGAGAGAACATTCCATTATTGTTTAGTAGGAAAATCTAGAAAAAAAATGTGTTCACTAGCAGTCAAATTATGGCTCACATTTAATATGGAATAGTATTTTTGTATTTGTTTGTTTGCTTATTGATTGATTGATTGATTGCCACTGTGACTATAAGTTAGTCCAATAGATAACTTGATAAACAGCAACATTATGGAGGAAGGCTTCATTGTGCCTTCAGTTCTGAAGGCCACAGTCCACTGTGGCGGCTTAGGGTCTGTACAAGTAGGCAGACCAAGCATCAGAGACAGAGATGGAACTCCTAAGACCTTCAGTGACTTAGCTCCTCAGCTTGGCCCCCTTCCCCTTACAATGCCACAGCTGCCCAAACACCATCACCTCTTGGGGATCAATTGTTCAACCATATGAGTCTTCAGTGGACAGTCCATATTGAGTCCTCAACCATGCACCCATTTAAAACTCCAGCTATGACTGTGTCCTCTGGCTGGAAATGTCTCTGCAGTACGGCACAACAGTACAGGAGGAGAAAACTTGTGTTGAAGTTAGATTTTGTACAACACCTTCAGCAACAGCTGAAAGCAGATGGATAGTTGACAGGATGCTGGCAGTCTGTGTGACTGTGTGACCTGGAGTTGATGTGAGGACTGGGAATAAGACAGGGTGACTCAGGCTGGGAGAAAGGGCTGGGAGAAAACAATGGGGACTCCAACAAAATAAGGGCGGAGCTTTAATCTGTAGGGAGTACAGATTTCATTTTCTCTGTATCTTTATTGAGTTGTTGTTGTTTTTGTTTTTACTTGTTTTGGAAGTCTATGCTGCTTTCTCTTCTGCATTTTAGTTTTTCTTAAAAAAAAAATAGGAACAGGAAATAGAAAATAAACGCTAGTCTTGAAAACATCCCAAGACTATGTCAGTGTCTTAAGCGAACAAATATGTTTGCCGCAGATGTGGTGAGGAGGAAATAAGTGAGCCTCACACCTGGTGTGCATGGTGACAGCGGTCCTGGGACAGAACTGATGGGCATCATTGTCCTTCTTAGAATATTGGGGGTTATAGACATATATTTAGCAGTGTCAGAAGTAGGAATGGGATGGAAGAAAAGAGAATATTCCCAAGGATTAATTTCTCCACATGGGGATTGATATGATTTCAAATGAATCTTCACTTGGGACCAAAGCTTCTAGCATCACACCTGAGGCAGTTATGGCCAGAATGCCCCTGATTGGAGATAGAATGTTTCCCACTTACCCTACTCAATAACACACACACACACACACACACACACACACACACATTCACATTTACACACACACACTCACATACACACACACTCATACACATACTCACATACACACTCACACACCACACAATGGAGGGCAGACAGGCCTTTAAAGCTCTAGAGAATTTTAGTCCTGTAGGTGAGGAGGCATTGCTAAAAGAGAGATGTCTCTTGGACTCAGGAGCCCATTAAGCCATTTACACCATAAACGAGGACAGGCTCATCAGCACATTGTCTTATATTCACGGTCCGTACTCTGGCAGAACAGTCCAAGAATCCTGCCAAACAGACACTGAAGAGTAATTCTGTGAGGTGATTTATGTCTTGTGGAGCTCTCATTTCCCAGATCTGTTGGAGCATCAGCGTCATCTGCCTTTTCTACGCGTTGGTAACAAAAGGAGCATCATCTACACGGCGAGCATTAATACATCATTAGCATCATCAGCATCATCAGCATCGTGACCACTTGGGCACAGGGAGTGCTCCTGTTCCAGGCACTCTGCTTAAAAGCTTTCTGGCCATTATGTCACGCCATCTGAGCAGTATCCCTGTGAGGTCGGTTCTATTATTATTACTTTTGTATAACAAACAGGGGAACCGAGCCAAGGCTCTGACGCTTTGACTCCACACACCACATTTCCAACCAACTCTGTAGGTTAGTGATCATATTTTAGGGCTCAGACCTACTACCAGAAATCTAACAGCAATAAATGCTAAGTAACACATTTGCTTTCCCCCAAATCAGTTTCCTCAGTCTATGTTGATGGGTGAAAAGAGCCCATAGGTAAAGCTCTCGTAGGCTTTAGCCAATCCAGAGCTCAACCCGAGTCACTAGTGAATGTAGCTGGGAAAGCAAGCCTCTCACTGGTTGAATAGGTGACCTGCATGATAATGCTGGTAAGTACCAGGTCTGTCATTCCCTGCTGCTCCGAAACCAAAAAGCATCAGGAATATGTTTGCCTCAGACACGCTGTTAAGCAATTTGCGTGCATGGTCTAATTTAATACTAACAACAGCTCTAAGAGGTGAGTGCTCAGTCTTCCATGGAGAAGGAGGGAAGGCTTAAGGGGGCCAGAATCTTGTTCTGGGTTGAACAGTTGATGAAAGTGGAACAGCGATTTCATAATACGCTTGCCAAAACCAGAGCCCAGATGCTGCTTCTAGCCAGGAGTCCATGTAACTCCGGTATACAGGCCACTTCAAAGCAAGATTGGAATGCATCCAAAGAAAATGAGCAAAAACTTGAGTGTGGATTCTTCTAATGTCTGGATAACTTTCTTGTTTGATCTGTGTGGATGATGTTTTTTCCTATTTGTTTTCTTTCTAGCAGGAACGCGCACAGACCTTTATTTTTCTACTTGGTTTAATAGACCTAAGTACTGGTTGTGGTAGTACATGCCTTTGATCCCAGCATTTGGAAGGAAGAGGCAGATGAATCTGAGTTCTAGGGTAGCCTGGTCAGCCAAGGTTACAGAGTGAGACCTTGTCTCAGAAAAGTGAAACAAAACTGGCAGGAATGGTGGTTGCCAACTGTAATCTCCGGCACTTGGGATATACAAATGCAGGTGAATCTGTGAGTTCAAGGCCATCCTGGTCTACATAGCAAATTCTAGACCAGCCAGGACTACAGGTAAAGCCTTGTCCCCAAAAATAAAATAAAATAAGACATAAAGCAAAGAAAAGCTATAAGCAGTATTAGAATTTATACTTAGCTTCTGGAGTCTCATAGCATCTGCCTAACTCAACAGCTGGGTCCTGCTAGGTCATGATGACACCTGCATGTCATCATGCTAACTGTCCATCCACTTTATTCACACAAGTGGCTTCTCTGTCTTTACAGAACAAGCAATGCTGTGTTCAGTCTGGGCCCAGCCAGCAGGAAACGGATCAAGTGGAACATTTAATCCAAGATCCTTATAAGACAATGAGTTTCTCGGCTGTAGAGACTGGGATAGATAACATTCGAACCCAATATTATGGCTCTCTTAATAGGTCCTTAATATCTGCCTTCAGGTTTCAAATCATAGCTGGGTCACTTTTTTTGCAGGATATTTTCATTTAGAAAAGTAGTGCCTACTTAATGGGAAAGGGAATTGGTACTGTGTTGGCTTCCTGTTCCAAACTGAACATGTATCATTGTCTTATTCTTTTTTGAGAAGAGACTCTCTCTGCATAACCCTGGCTCCCTGACTATCCAGGAACTCATTATATAGACCAGGCAGGCCTGAACTCACAGACTGCCTCATGTCTACACTTTCCTGGGGCTGGGATAAAGGCATGTACCACCACTTCTGGCGGCATATCATTATCTTTTTGATAAATCATATGTTGAGCAGTTGAGAGTAGCCAGATATTTTACTCAGTCAGGAGTTTCTTTGTCTACAAGAAACTGGATATTATTTTCTGACAGTTAATTTTCCTATAAGCAATTGGATGTTTTTTGTGTGGACATTTACAAACAATGTTTGAATTCCTAGAGGAAAGGGCTTTCTTTAAGAGAGCTGATGGTGAGATTTTGAAGGGTTTGGAGAGATGCTTAGGAAGTTAATTTATTAAATAAAACCGAAAACTGTCAGGTCACTGAGTGGATTTCTTGTTTCTAGAACTTCAGTGAACAAATGCTATGATATTGTTTCCAAAAAAGAACAGACATGCGATCATTTTCAATACATAAAATTTACATTTTCACTCACATTTATAAATAAATATGACAAAAATGTTTTTTATGAATACAATACTTTTTGCATTTTTATTGTACTTCTCTAGGCTCCAGACCACCACTGGATAGCTACTTCATGTGAGACTTGCTCAGATAACACACACGAAATTGCAATGTTCTGTTTTGTTCCAGAGCAATTTGTAAAGGTGCCATGTGGCACTGACTGGGAGGTCCCATCTTTACACGTAAAATGCCCCTTTCATTTATTGCCCATTCATAGGCCTCAAGGGAATATTTCACTTGGTAAATTTTGTTCAACTAGGTAAGATTACCACTAAGACTTTCCCTGCCTGCAAACTCTCAGGCACGTGTATATAGAACACAATAACCTGTGTCAGTCCTTATGTTTTGGAGGATTGATAAACACCAGTGCCTGTGGGCCAAGGCAGGAAATGCAGTTGAACAACTGTGGAGACACAACAATGCAAGCACAGCAGTAAGTGACAGCTCGCAGTTGGCCTTAGCATTTGAGAGAGTAAGTGCATTCAGTGTGTGTGAGTGTGTGTGTGTGTGTGTGTGTGTGTGTGTGTGTGTGTTGTACAGGAGCTTGGCTCCCAGAGGTAAAGCAGGCTTTGCCAATTAGATGCACAGGTGAGTATTTGAAAGTTGTGCTGGGGCTTCTTTTTCTCACTGTTTTAAGAGTAAAATAATATTGGAGAGTATAGGAAGCTGCTGAAAAGCTTTGCAAAGTGCAATGACCCTCGGTGTCTATGAAATATTGGTTTCAAGATTCTGCAAGGATACCCAAATCTATATATGCTCAAGTCTCTCATACAAAATGCAATAATATTCACATAAGACCTACCCAATTTTCCTTTTTTATGTACTGAAGATTATATATATATATATATATATATATATATATATATATATATATATATATCTTAGGGTGTATATTGTTGTGAAGAGACACTATGACCATGGCAACTCTTATAAAGGACATAAAGCTGGCTCAGAGGTTCAGAGGTTTCATTCATTAACATCATGGCAACATGTAGACATGGTGCTGGAGGAGGAGTTGTGAGCTCTACATTTGGATCTGCAGTAGTCAGGAAGAGACCTGTGAGCCAATAGAACTGGATTGAAATTCTGAGACCTCAAAGCCCACTCCCTAGTGCCACTCTTCCTCCAACAAGGCAATCTCTAGTCCAACAAGGCCACACCTCCTAATGACACCACTCCCCATAAAGCTATGTGGGCCAATTTTATTCAAACCACCACAATAGTGTATAGATCTACTTATCATAACTAATGACAGGTAAACATTATATAAACAGATATTATACTCTGTTGTTAAGAGAATAATACCAAAAATGAGTGCATTCAATACAGCCAGTTTTTTTTTTTCTGAAAATTTTTAGTCTACATCTGTAGAATCCAAAATTATAGAGGCCCAACTGTACACAGAAAGATGTGCACAGGCCATTTGAAAACAATATGCCATTACAATATATGTTGAGCCTTTGGTTCTGGGTGTCCATCGAAGGTCCTTGAAGTCTAACGAAGACTGTATATATTTGTTTGAATACTCTTAGGAGGTGGGCACATAGCTCGGTAAGTAGAGTGCTTGCCTCAATTACTTTAGATAGATACAAAAGTTAGGAAGTATTGGAGAAGTTCCCATTCATCCCACACCTATCACTCTCTATTTTTAGTATCTTATATTAGTGTGATGTCTTTATTCACAACATTGAACACAGGTCAATGCAGCATTATTATTATTGTTATTATTATGTAACTAATATCATTATTCAGATTTTTTTTTGGCTTTTATATTATAGCCTCTTTCTGACCTGGGTTCCATTGAAGTGGCACCATTACATTTTATTATTAAATCTCTTTAGGCCCCTCTTGTTTATGGGAGTTTTGTTTTTGTTTTTGTTGTTTTGTTTTTCTTCTTATTGATGGCTTTGATTGAAGTTTGTCTGATGGAATTGGCCAAAGAAAACCATAGAGCAGCAGTTCTCAACCTAGGGGTAGAGACCCCCTTGGGTAAATATCAGATATCCCACATGTCAGATATTTACATTATAACTCATAACAGTAGCAACATTATAGTTGTGAAGTAGCAATGAAATTATTTATGGTTGGGGGAGGGGATCACCACAACATGAAGAACTGTATTGAAGAGTCGGAGCATTAGGAAGGTTGAAGACCACTGCCAAAGGGGTAAAGTACCATCACCGTCAGCTCAGGTCAGAGTTACAGATCATCGGTGGGAACGGTAAAGCTGTGCTTGCTCACCTGCGTGTGTTGGTGTTTGGGTTTTTGTTTGTTTTTTGGAGTTTTGTTTTGTTTTGTTTTGCCTTTCTATATAAATTTACTCTTTGCTCTTTTGTGTTTGGTGGTTTTGGACATTATCATGCACAGCTCAATCATGGAATGGGACTCCTCCTCTTTAAGAATGAAGCAAGTGTGAAATGTATGGGGAATTCTTCACCATGGCCGGCTTGCTGTTTCTCTACTTGTTACTACTTTCAGCTATTTATTTACATCAGTATGAACTTGTAAATTTGACACATGTTTTTCCCTATCATTCAGTATTATGTTGTTCATTTTGTTGCTAAAATTGAGGTAGGAAACAAAGACAGCGAAATCATGGAGACATGAGAAGGGAGGGGAGCCCCTCATCCAGGAGCCTCATTGAAGCTCTTGGCCAGCTGAGAAGCAGGAATTTCAGCACAACTGACAGCATTTGCACCAGGTGGTGGTGGCACACAGTTTCAATACCAGTGTGGTCTACAGAGTTCCAGGACAGCCAAGACAGAAAAACCCTGTCTCAAAAAATCTAGACAAAACTAAACAAAACAACAACAAAAAATTGCTGTAAAGACTGTAGACAGAATAAATATTCCTTTCATATATAGCTATTTTATGTTAGACTAGCAAGTCTCTAGGGTTACATCTAGGATGTGTGGAAGCTTGGACATAGCCTTACTTCTTTCCCCTGACAACCACTGAGAACTGCAGAGCAAACCGTTAACTTTCATTAACAGGAAAAACATTTCACCCTCAGGTGTCTCCATTAGCTATACTTTCACCTTATCAACTATAATCCTGTCAGAATCTCCTCAGACCACAGTATGCTCTCACTCAGATTGCTTGGCAACCCTTTAAAGATGATAACTTTGAACTCCACTGAAATCCTGTACACAGCCTCCAAAGAGGCACAACCCAAACTGAGCGCTGACTGCTGAGGAACCTGAGCCCACACCTGGACAGGCCTTGCTTTTTGGAATTTTCTTTCAGAGAAGCCCATCCTCTTCAGTGTCTACTGTTCTTCTGAGCATTTCTCTTTCTCTTAACACTTTTCCTTACACCTGCATTAGAATGTCTCAATGGAGCTCCCATTCCCTTCCAGCACACTAAGTAGAGAAGACCTTCCATGATGCCTTCATTTTAAAAGTAGTCAAGAATTAAGATGCAGTCAGTCATTTAGTAGGCATGGCTGGGGTTACAGACGACATAAATCTTTCTTTCCCCACAAAAGAAAATCTATTTAAAAATAGAGAACAGAGCTGTGTGTGTTGGTAGCACATGCCTTTAATCCCAACACTTGGAAGGCAGAGGCTGACAGATCTTTGTGAGTTCAAGGCCAGCTTGTTCTACAAAGTGAGTTCCAGGACATTCAGGGCTACATGGAGAAACCTTGTCTTGAAAAACACCAAACAACAACAACAACAACAATATGAGAAGGAAAAAAAGGAAGGAAGGAAGAAACAAAGAAAGAAAAAGACAATTGGTCTTGCAATGAAACCACAATCAGGATACTGCAAGCCAAGAGCCAGCTATACGGATTGTGAGGACCTGTACCAGACTACTGTGACATCTGTGGGTGACTGAGGCCATCAGCGTTAGGTGAATTTCTGAGCTGCAGGTGGTGGTTGCCCTGCAGGAAAGCAGATTCAGTGACTTTTAAAACCAACTTCTACATGTTCCTAACATCACCCATTTTTTTAGATGCTGACTGCACATCCCAACCCCAACCCGAATATTTTGAAATTCTAACTCCTCTGGGGGATCCAATCAGATCCCTGAAAGGGCTGTGGGGCTCTTAGGAGTTAAGGCAGCTGGCAGGTTCTGGAGTTTCTTCTAGACCTAGGGTCCTTATGAGAGGCCCTTGGTCACTGTGGGCAGGTGCAACTCACCTAACTGAAGAATGGCTCTGCTCGCTTCTCTCTATTCTCAGGAGCACCCATGGGAAAGCAAGAGCTCTAGCGTTTCACAAGAACTAGGCTAGCAGATAAGGCTCTACCTTACTCTGTTTTGTGTTTTTGAAAAATATCTGTGTGGGTGTAGCTCAGTGCTAGGTAGGTACGCAGGCTCTAGGTTTGGGTTTCAGTACTGAGAGAAGCAAAAGAAAAGTTTCTGCAGATATCCCTAACTCTCAGAGATTGGCTAAGATGCTGGGGATGCAAATGCAGCTTTGATATCACTGTGTCCACTGACACAACAAAGCTGACACTTGCAACTTGGGCCTGGTTCCCATGCATGAGACTTGCAGTTGGGGTCCTCAGCTCCCCTCCAAGTAAGTCCATGTGTCTGAGTAGGGACTGAGTGTCTTCAGGTGACATGTGGAGAAGCCAGTGCTAGGTGACTCTGTTTCTCTCTGCCGCCCTCCTGCCCACGCTCTGAGGGGCTAATGAGCAGCTGGCTGGAGGGAGCCCTGGATGCCACCTGCCTTGCTGTCTGCGATTAATGGAGAGGAGTGAGGTAACAAAGATGCTATGACAGAACCTTATGCTTGCAATCCTCTCGGTGTCATTTAGCGGAAAGAGCCCGCAAACAAAACAAGCAGAAGAAAACAGCTGCTTGCATAATCCTGTACTGCTCAAGAGACAGAGAAAGGGCCTGGGGTAGGGACAGTCCTCTTTTTCACATCACAGGGAGTCAGAACTTTGAGTCAGTCACCTTCCTGTGTGTGGAGTATTCTTGGGAAAAGTTAGAGTGGGATAAACCTTAAGCCCTTCCCTCTCCGAGGTGGCTCTCTGTGACCTTGAGAGCTGTACTTCAAACAACTCAATTTCAGGAATTTCTGAGCTCTTTATAAAGCCAGCTGACAGGAGCACATTTTATTTCCCCTGATCCAAGAGAAAAGAAGCCAAGGCACTGACTAAACACACACCGTCTAACAGAGAGGCCGAGCTTTAAGCTTATCACTGCAGGTAAACAGCATCCACTGGTTCTTGGTGAACCTTGCTCCCGAGGAAGGAACTGGAGTCAGATGCCAATTCGGGAAACAAAGAAGCGGGCACTTAAATATGCCTTCAGTCACGTGGAGCCTGAGGAAGAAGATAACAAACGGAAAACAAGGATGTTACTCGTTACCACAGAGCAATGGGCTATTGGCTTCTCTCTTTTTTTTTTTTCAATTTTTTTTCAATTTTTTTCCAACTTTTATTAGATATTTTCTTCATTTACATTTCAAGTGTTATCCAGCAAGTTCCCTATACCCTCTCCCCTCCCGGCCCTGCTCTCCTACTCACCCACTCCCACATCTTGGCCCTAGCGTTCCCCTTTACTGGGGCATATAAAGTCTGCATGACCAAGGGACCTCTCGTCCCAATGATGGCCAACTAGGCCATCCTCTTCTATATATGCAGCTAGAGACATGAGCTCAGGGGGTACTAGTTGGTTCATGTTATTCTTCCACCTATAGGGTTGAAGACCCCTTCAGCTCCTTGGGTACTTTCTCTAGCTCCTTCCTTGGGAACCCCATGTTCCATCTAATAGCTGACTGTGAGCATCCACCTCCATGTTTGCCAGGCACTGGTATAGTCTCCCACGAGACAGCTATATCTGGGCCCTTTCAGCACTATCTTGCTGGCATATGCTATAGTGTCTATGTTTGGTGGCTGATTGTG
>LR749972.1:48881-93881 GCA_902729485.2 Mus minutoides
TGATGTGTCCACATTTTGATCTTCCTTCTTCTTGAGTTTCATGTGTTTAGTAAATTGTATCTTGGGTAGTCTAGGTTTCTGGGCTAATATCCACATATCAGTGAGTACATGTTATGTGAGTTCTTTTGTGATTGGGTTACCTCACTCAGGATGATGGCCTCCAGATCCATCCATTTGCCTAGGAATTTCATATATTTATCTCCCAGCCAGAACACCCCCCACCCTGCCAAACTTGGCTTCTCTTTTGAACTCTGTTCTTACCCTCTTCCAGGAATTACATTCCCATCTGAGATAGCAAATGGGCCAGGGTTTACAGCATATATGTTGACCTGC
Source organism: Mus minutoides (assembly GCA_902729485.2). Lineage (NCBI taxonomy): Eukaryota > Metazoa > Chordata > Mammalia > Rodentia > Muridae > Mus > Mus minutoides. The sequence goes on from LR749972.1 coordinate 49,215, forward strand.
AGGTCTCAGTGGGAAAGTGTGACGTGCTGTGAGGACTTTGTGTCATCTCATACGGGTCTGGCATGGTTAAGAATACAGGAGAACAAGAGCTGGACAGAGACCAGGGTGAAGTTATCACAATGTGATAATTTAAGTGATGGTCACAGTTTAAACATTCAGTTGTGTATTTTCAGAGATGAAGACTGATCTTAAGCATGGACTGAGTTAGTATCCAGCCTTTTCCCAGTTACTCTCCCTTCTTTTAATGCAAGAAATAGATCTTCATAAAAACTTTTAGACATCTAAATTCCAGAAACCTTGAGCCCTAAGAGCAACTGTTTTATTAAGGCTGGTAAACGCTGACATTTCTCCATTGTTTTCTGTGTGCTAGGTCCTACACTGAGTGAGCACTTATATAAGTCATTAAATTTAATCTTTGTGATTTATGCAAACATTACTATCCCTATTATGTGGATGGAAAATAAAACAAGATGGTAATTTTGTTCTTAAAAGAAAAAGTAGCCAGGCATATATATATAGACACACCTTTAACTCCAGTATTGGGGAGGTAGAGGCAGGAGGATGCCTGTGAGTTTGAGGCCAACCTAGTCTATATAGTGAGTTCCAGGATAACCAGGGCTCTGTAGAGCAATCCTATCTCAACAAAACAAAACTAGAGGGTAATGGTGTGTGTGTGTGTGTGTGTGTGTGTGTGTGTTTTGTGTGTGTGAGTGTGTGTGTGTGTTTGTATATGTGTGACTATACCTAAGGAGGCACTGCACACATCTGGGAGAACTAGACTGAAATGCTCAAGCACCATCAAATCCCCAGGAATGGCCTTTTCCTTAGGAAGGTGGCTGCCCCAGCCTCAGCCTTACCTTTCCTCCCTACACCAGAGCCTTGAGGGATTATGTGCAAATACAGCACCCCTCACACTGGTTTTAACTACAAAGGAAAAAAAGGAAGAGAAAACTTTCTTTAAACTTTTTTTTGTTGTTGCTTTTGCAAAATAGATCCCTCGAAGTCTGATGCTCCAATTTAAAGTTTCTAGTGTATTCATTAGATTCTTGAGTACCATATTTATGTCCATCTTTGTAGATTAGGATGAAAACGAGGAAAAAAAACTCACTTGTAATAGGAGAGCCCAAGTCCATCATTAAGGAACCAGTAAACCAACGCTAGCATGATTGTGTTGTAAATGCACATGAAAAAAAGTGAGGTACAAAGCAAGTTCTAACACAGACAGTCAAAAATACGTAAACGCAGCTTTCATTTTGTTTACGGAAAGGGAATTACCAAGCAATGCTGTCCTTGTGATATGTGTGTGGGCTCAAGTGAACAGAGGGATCTGAAAGAGGTACTGCAAACCATACTGACACCTTCTAGAAGATGAAAACAGACCAGGAATGAACTGAGAGAATTTAACCTTGTCTGTACTGTTTGAGAAAATCGGGAACTGGAACATGTATATATAACAAAGGGAAAATATATTCATGTATTTCTTACATTAGAAAAAGAAAAATCAATTTCGCAAAGGTAAAACAGCTAGGGACGTTCACAGCAGGTCCCTAGCGGGAGACTTCTCCTTATTGATGGGTGTGTATGATCCTGTTCTGCCTGTTAGGCATGCCTGGAGTCAGAACTGAAAGGTGAGTTTTCACGGGCGGGGGATATGATCTCAAGAAGAGTTTGCCTCCCAGGCAGTGTGAAGGAATGTCCTTGGAGGACTGGCTCTGTTGTGGAGGGGCAGCAGGGCTGTGGGCTACAAGTTGTGAAAACCTCATTGTGTGTGTGCGCTTTGGGGCGGTTCCCTAGTTTTAATTTCATTTGTGGTTTGCTATAGCAAAGGGTTCAGTCTCTGAAAGGGGGTGTTATTCACTTTGAAATTGCTTTTCTGGAGTCAGTTTCCAGAGCCCTGTGCATTTACTGCCCATCTGGTAAAATTTTCTTTTAACAAATAAGGCAGCTAAAGTCTTTCTCAAACATCAAGCCACGAAAACTCCACTGCCCTGCTGACAGCACATCTCCTTATTAATAACTTTAACAACGTTGTGAATCCTTAGGACTAAGAACAGAAGTCATCTTAGTTGAAATAAGGTCATGAAAACAAAACCTGCTTCTGCTTGAGTTTAGCACCCAGGCACCCAGGGGACCAGGCCCACCTAGACTTCCCACCAAAGAGGCTTGTCCATAAAAATAGCAGCCTCGACCGTGCACATTCACTCGTCTGACCTGCAGGGTCACACTACTTCAAGGAGGAATTTCTATTAAATCTCTGGGCTTGGGGAGATGGAGAATAGAGGAAATTGAGCAAGAACCTTGACTGGGTGGTCCACAGAAAGGCTGGGTGAAAGGATTTGGTGCATGTGGTAAATCTGACTCCCACAGGGGTGACTAGACCTGGGTTGTGGCTTTTCAGGAACGTAGGGTCTTTACTGTTGGGAGCTTCTCTTTCATATCAATAGGTTAAACATTTGACTTTATGATCTTGCTAGTGGAAAAGCAAATGTGCAGTAGTGTTGTTGGGTTTGGCTGTGACGTGAATGCTGAATGGCCTGCAAGAATTCTGACGTCACCATGGAGTGACCACCGATGGCTTCATGACTTGATGGCGATATCAAGAGATGGAAAATCTAGGAGGTAAGGCTTGGCTGGAAGAAGAAGGTTACTGGCTTGCAAGATTCTATTTTGATCTTACACACACACACACACACACACACACACACACACAGAGAGAGAGAGAGAGAGAGAGAGAGAGAGAGAGGTTAGTTCAGTTTATTCTTGTAACCTTTGCCTTCAAACTGGCAATTCTATATTAAAATACTTTCTTTGACTTCAAACTTGTTTCTTCTGATAACACGTTCGCTGTCTTCCTGTTTGCCATTGTGGGGCCTGGGCTCACAGTACTGCCAGCTCAGGAGTGAGCCATCCCTGCCCTCTTGTTCTCCTAGAAATAAATGTATCCCTGCCCTTTGGACTTCCCGGGAACTCATGACCTGGATCACCTTTGTACATTTTCTAGTGATTTAAAAGAAAAAAACATTTTTTTTTGCAGTCTTCTGCTCAGCAGGGGGAGAAAAAAAAAAGAAATCAAGGCAAAGGAAAAATTTAAATTCAGAGTTTGAATCTCAAAATATTTCTCGGGCAAAGATAGAAAGAAGCGCCTCAGATGAGCAATTTCTATGTGCCATTCTCCACTATTCATAGTTTACACAAGTCCTGGTATTTTGATACTGTGCTCCTGTTAAAGGGCTACTTGTGTTAAATAACATGCTGTGGCCATGCAACCAGTTACAGCTGAGGCTGAGACCGATGCTCACTTGGCCTAGTCTACTCTTCTATTCTGACCTTCACAGAAACACAGAGCATAGCTTTTGGAGAGACCTCAAAGGGCTGTCAATGACCAGGTAGGTCATGCTTGAATATGTCACACAATGGTGGTAGCATTTGTCACAAACATACACAGACACGCACACACATGCACACACGTGTGTATGGACTATGATATCTAAATATGTCTCTGGACTCACCCACAGGTCAGTATAAAAGCTCCGTAAAGTGAGGATCTTTCTTTCTTGTCCACTGAGTTCCTGGAAAATAGCATGTGCTTAAGAAGCAACATTGAACCAGATGACTGATATTTCAAATGTGCCTGAATTGTAGAGGAGGAAAACATCTCTCACCATCCATTATTGGGTTCAGAGTTGATGGAGGTCCTGTCTAAAGACAGATTAACAAGAGGAAAACAGCAATTTTACTTATTTAATCTTAGTTTTGTGTGACATGGAGCCTTCATATGGAAGCAAAGACCTATGATGTGTGTAATTTTCTTTTTTTAAAAGATTTATTTGTTTTATGTATATGAGTACATTGTAGCTGTCTTCAGACACACCAGAAGGGGGCGTCAGATCTTATTGGTTGTGAGCCACTATGTGGTTGCTGGGAATTGAACTCAGGACCTTTGGAAGAGCAGTCAGTACTCTTAACCACTGAGCCATCTCTCCAGCCCTGTGTGTAATTTCTGTTTAGTTTGATGAAAAGAATACAGCAATGGAGAAAATGGGAATGGGATTAACAAAGCTTGTATGTTCAGATTCTTCTCTGTGACCATTGGCTTTCTTTCTTTATGGTGCTCTAGGTATAGGGAGGGTACCATTTAAATGTGGTCTTCTGACCTCATTAAAGAAAGATAAGAAAATCTAGCCTGGGTGTAGTAGCAGGTGAATCTGTCATGAATTAGAGACTAGTATGGTCTGAATGATGAGTTCTAGACCAGTCAAGGATACAAAACAAGATTCTGTAACAACAACAACAACAACAACAACCACCACCACAACAACAAACAAACAAACAAACAAACAAACAAACAAACATATCTATTTCTAGGCTAGATGTGGCAGCTCACATACGTACAGTACCAGTGTTTAGGAAGCTGAAGCAAGAGTATTACCATGAGGTCTAGTCCAGCCTGGGCTACAGAATGGGAGCTTATCTTAAAATAACAAAAGCAAAGCAAGAAATGAACAAAATCCATCCCAGAAGCCAGGACCTGTGTGCTATGGTGATGTACTTGGGGGCAGCATGCCTTAAACTTCATTATCACATGACCACTCCTTTACACTCTCGGCCTTGAAAGCTGGTCTTTTCCATTATTTAAGTTTAAGCCCCTCCCTTCAAGGTGTAGGTAATCTACTGGAGCAGGAAATCAAAGAGCTGAAAGAGCCAGAGGTGGTAGCTGATCACAAGGAAGCAGTGTCATCCAGACACAACAGGACTCATGTACTATGAAGTCACAGAGACTGTGGCAGCATGCATAGCACCTGTACAGGTTCAAGCCACATGGGGTTCCAGCACTAAGAAAGGAAAGTGGACAAAGGGTCCCACCCCTAAGCAAGAAGCTATGTGCAGTTGATACTTACTGGCAAAAGGAAAACCAGTTTTCTCCAATGGCATCTCACCATGTATATCAACCACCCTCCAGGGCAGGCTCCATGCTCAGGAGTCTTTGGTCTATATGAAATGAACTTCAGCGTTTACTTTTTTTTTTTTTATTTTATGTATGTGCTTGTGTGTACGAGAGAAATTTTTTTCACTTTGATATGTTTTGTATGTTAATGTTTTGCTTTTGTTTTCTAAGAGAGAAAAAGAAAACATTAAATTGGATGGTTAAGGAGGAGGGAGGATCTGAGAGGAGTTGAGGGAAGGGAAACATGATCAAAATACACTGCATGAAAAAAATTAGATTAAAAAATGTAAACGTTGATGTAACTCAGCTAATTTTAAGGTAATACAAGTCAGTGAGCATGAAGAATAGGGTCTAAGTTCTCAGGCTGCATCAATTTGGGGAATTTACTTAACCTTCTAATGGCTTAGTACAAAACCAAACCAACAACAAATGAAACAACACCCCTCGCCCCACCTGAAACACAAGAAATAATAGAAAACAAAACTACTATTTGTTCTGTGGTGAGCAAATCATAGCATTAACTAAAGTCAAGGCAGTCACCTAAGTGTTGTCATGGAGTACCTCAGGGCACGGCTCACCACCAGCCCATTACACAAGCCACATTACAGTAAGCAGCCAGCTCTGAGACTGTCTGTCATGAGGTGCTTTCTAGAAAGAGCACCGAGAAAGCAGAAAGAAAGAATGACTCAGCCATTATATCTGACTCATCCCTGATGCAAAGAACTGCAACTGCTGATTTTGGTCTCACAGGCAGGACTGACATCACTGGGGCAGCCAGGGGACACGTGTGGGCCCAGAGGGCTGCCCATCAAGGAGATGATATTGTCTAAAGAACTGGATGACATCAAAACTTCAGGAAATTTGAATAGATCAGATATGTACCAACTCTGATAGGCAAGACATTGGAAGGTTAGCATCAACATCTCTTTGTACATCAAAAGAATGAGATGAGAATCAGCCTGGAGAGACAGTTCTGTCCAAACTCACTTTGGGATAATGGAAAGAATCCTGGGGCCCTGACATCTGGAAATATCTACTGGTTTAAGGCTGTGCCTGTGGACCACAAGTGTCACACTGAACTTACTCTTTCAAGTTCGAACTTATAAAATTACAGAGAATTTTGGAAAAATTATGATCTAATTTTGTTCCAGAGTGATATTTACTAAGAAATACTTTATTTTATTTTGTTTAATGGACATTTATGCATATAGTGTGTGTGTGTGTGTGTGTGTGCGTGTGTGTGTGTGTGTGTGTTCCTTTGTAGGCCACAGGTTGATATCAACTTTCTTTCCTAATCACTTCTCTTCCTTATTTTTGAGACAGAATATTTTACTTCAGTGGTTCTTAACCTGTGGGTCACAACCCCTTTGGGGGGTCAAATGACCCTTTTGCAGGAATTGCCTAAGACCAGCAGAAAAGATAAATATTTACATTATAATTTATAACAGTAGCAAAATTATAGTTACGAAGCAGCAGCAAAATAAGTTTATGGTGGGAGGGGGGTCCCCTCAACATGAGGAACTGAATTAAAAAGGGTCATAAGACAAAGATGAGAATTAATGTCTTACTGAACGTTAAGTTTATGATTCAGCAAGACCAGTTGGCAAGTAAACCCCAGGTACAGTGGTTTGAATGTGCTTGACCCATGTGAAATGACAGTATTAGGAGGTATGGTCTTATTGGAAGAGATGTGGCTTTGCTAGAGGAAGTGTGTCACCGTGCTGGTGGGTTTTGAGGTCACTTCCTTTTCTCAAGCTCCACCCAGTATAGAAGAGAGCCTCCTCCTGGCTGAATTTCAATCAAAGTGCAAATCTCAGCTCCTTCTCCATCTGTCTGGATGCTTCCTGCCCTGATGATAATGGACTGAACCTTTGAAACTCTAAGCCATGCCTAATTAAATGTTTTCCTTTGTAAGAGTTGTCTTGGTCATGATGTCTCTTCACAGAAGTGAAACTCTAACCAAGACACCAGGGATCCTCTTAGTTCTGCCTCCTCGGTGTTAGGATTATAACTGGGTGCATTCATGCTCAAGTTTTTATGTAGATGCAGCGATCTGGACAAAGATTCACATGTTTGTGTGACAAATATTTTACCAACTGATCCATCTCCCTTGCCCCTATTTCAGTGAACACCATGTATCTCTGTATATTTGACTCTAACCAAACAGCTGTTCATAACTGTAATCATCAAAAAATGTGGTCCAACATGAGCCAGACAATGCAGGTGCCTTTCATAGTGAACAGATCCTAACTGGGGAGGATGTGTCCCTCTTTACTGTGAGTGAGGACATTCTCTCCTGAAGGTGGTTTGGCCACAGTCTGCTTTCCCGGCTTACAGCGCAGCCTACACTGACTCTGCCAGGGATGGTTGGTGACACTGTCTGCATTTGCTTGAATCCCAGGGCTCGTTACTCCATCATCCTCAGGCCCCTGCACTTTTTATTCAGACTAGTTAGAGCATTGACACACTCGGGAATCGCTGACATATATTTTGCATAAGGAGCCTCGTATTTTATTAATTAATTCATCAGAAGAAAATGTGCTTTGGTGACTGATTTTGGGGGAGGAAATTCAATGTCTCATTACAGATCATCACTGTAGCTTAATGCAATTATGTATGTCAAACCTAATGACATTTGACATTACGGTATTCGAGGTGCTCTCTAAATGGGATGTGACTTGGGAGGATGGCAAGTCCAGGACCATCTTTGTTCCACTTTTCTCTGAAACAGAAATGCTAGTTGATTAGGAAAGTGAACGCTAACAAAGTCTTGAGCTTGCTGGTGTGTCTCTAGTAGCTGAGGCAAGTTCATCAGTTACTAAGTTATCTTATTTAAGATTATGACTTAGTGATAAGAGAAAGAGAAAAGAAACAGTTGGCCACAAACCATGTTTTTCTCAATTTAGCTTCCCAGGGGTCCTCGGAAAACAATCTCTAAAGCAAACTATATTGTACATAAAGTTTGACCTAAAAACCAATCTACTCTCAGTTGACAGGCTAAAGTAAAGGAAGATATAAACATGCACATCAGGAAGGAATAGCAAGTGACCTGATTTCATAGTGATATTTCAACCTCTCGGCAGGTTTAGTGGGATTTTATTGTTATTGATGTTTTGTCTTTGACTGGGGGTCTCACTACGTAGCTCAGGCCAGCGAGCAACTAGCTATGTAGGCCTGGTGGCCTGGAACTCACAGAGATCCATGTACGTCTGGCTCCTGAGTTCAGCAGTTAAAGGGATGTCCACCACATGTATTTTTCCAAATGTTTAAAAGATACTTTCTAGATTTTTTTTAAAGATATAGCTTCACTATTTATTTTCTAAGTTTGTTATATATAGTTTCACTGTTGTTTTAGTCAAAATTTAGATGACCCTCCTCTCCCCTCCCCAACATTTATGTCTGAGAGTAATAAGAAACTAAAGTTTGTCGTTGCAAAAGGCCACGTTGTTGGTTATTCCCAAGAAAGCCAGGAACCAGGAACTCCTACAGCATACCCGTGTCCTTGCTTAAATTAAAGTCAGAGTCCTTTACAGCGGCAGCGGGACCATGCTCAATGGTGCTGCTGTAAGCATATCGCAGACCCCTAGATATATCTCTTTGGAGCAGGGTTCTCTTCACAGAACTCTGAAACAAGCAGTAAAGCTCTTTTACTACCCAATACCCTTATTTCAACAAGAGCTGTATCAGGGTTTGCCTAGACCGATGGCCTTTGTGGAAAAACTAGCTTTTAAGTAAATACCATAAAACATTCTTAATGCCACTTTAGCATGAGAGGGTCCTCTTCGATGTGTGTGGCCAGACTTGAAGTTGCTTTAGCTCCTAGCTCTGAACCCTGCATGTGGAAGTCATTGTGAGCAACGTCAGCAGCTGCAGACACAGGGTAGAGGCGCTGCAGCAGCCCTCAAAGCTGGTTCTGGAAGCCGCAGAACAATGTCAGTTCTGTTGTCCCGGAATGCGTTTTCAACGCAGTGGTTTCCTGAACACCCCAAGAGGCACAGGCAGTAAAAGGCTAAAGGTAGAGCCAACAGAGACACCTTTGCTGTTCTGGGCGCACAAGATTTATTTGTCCTTGGTGAGATTTTTGAGAGGATGTGCGGCACCCTTCGTAGACAGCATCTAGTAGGTGATGTTGGTGTGAGGTGAACCCATACCCACGCAGCTTTGAAACAGTCAGCACCTCATTTCCAATAAATGACATGTTGGGACTATGAAGGCAAAAAAAAAATATCTTGGGTGATGTGATCAAATGGTTAATGGAAGTTTAACAGTTTTGCTAAAATGCACCAACCAGGCAATGCCAGGGACAAAGTTGATTGTGTGCTTGCAAAATTACTCTGGAAGACAGTAGTCTGTGCAAACGACTCTAGGATCATGATGAGCAGACACCTGGAATCTCAGTGACAAAGTTAGAAACGCATCCCAGTTTTCTGTTTTCACTTTGGGACTATTCTGGGAGCTGGCAGATATGTCTGTACCCAGGCCATCTACGTGTCTGTACTGTCATCTGTTTCCCTATCTTCAGGTTGTCCCTCCAAATAAGGCTGTAGTGAGTCTTTGGTGGGGAGGGTGGCTGCTCCTGGGGCTCCTCCAGAGAGCCACATGTGCAGGTGGGATCTATCAGTTACATTTTTAAACTTGAAAGATCATCTTCTTCTTTACCTTAAAGGTAAAACTTTCCTATCTAATATTCTGTAGTGGCTTTCTTATCTGGAATTTAGATTACCGAGGCCATCTGGGGACATCTGTGAAGCCTGTTGTGCTATTTTGGAAATGGGGTATCTGGCTATACATCTGGAGAAATCTCCTCCCTCCTCTACTTTATGGGCCATATTTCCGAAGCCCAATTTAAAAACATGGAGTGGGTTAACCTCAGCATAAATCCAAGACACACAAGATGCTTTCATTTAGCCCCTGATTTTAGTAGGAAACTTAAAAAAATGGGAAGGTCTTTAGAAGTATTTTAGGTTAAAGANGGGTATCTGGCTATACATCTGGAGAAATCTCCTCCCTCCTCTACTTTATGGGCCATATTTCCGAAGCCCAATTTAAAAACATGGAGTGGGTTAACCTCAGCATAAATCCAAGACACACAAGATGCTTTCATTTAGCCCCTGATTTTAGTAGGAAACTTAAAAAAATGGGAAGGTCTTTAGAAGTATTTTAGGTTAAAGAATAAAAACAGACACACCAAAGGAAGATTTGCCAAGCACATAAATACATAGGCGTTAAGCCCCCTTCTACATAAACCAAATATAAGTTTAAAGACAATGAGTAAACCGCACACATAAACAGACACGGTCCCTAGTGGGTAAGTCATAAAGCTCTGACAGCAAGGACCACATGCCTTTAAAACTCCCAGATTTTCGATTCAAGTAATATGTTATTTGTCCCAGGTTTATAGTTCGTCCATTCCACTCAGCAACCTTGGCACTATCTACTGTCTACTCATGTGTTCGGTTGGGCTCTTGGCAAATGCAGCTGCTTGCAATGAGAACAGCTTTTGAGTGTCATTCAGACCCCTGATGGGGCCTCGGGTTGTATAAAACAAAGATTTGTAGCTCTTTGGGGGATGTTAGATGTGTTTAAAGCAAAATACCTCTCACTTCTCTCCAGGACTTGACTGTGGGGAGCTAATCCCAGAGCAGGGAGAGGCTGTGGCACTTTCTTTCTTGGGGTACCAGCATGATTCCCAGAGGTCTGGGGGCAATAGGTAAACGACATAAGATAGCTGACGGGTGGTCCCTCATCCACTGGAGCAAAGCCGGAGCTGTGCTTTCACAGTGTAAAATAACGCCAAATAAACACACATGTGGAATGTTACCAGCATTCACTTTTCCAGGATCAAACACATTGGTATGCGAAAGTATTTCGAAGTACAAACCAGTGCATGATGTTATGGGAAGGAAGGTCGTTCACCATTCTTTCAGGGTGAATGCCCCTTAGGTTTGTAGAAGGTGTATTTCCTCAGCACAGAGCAGTTCCTTCATCTTTGCTGCTTGGTCTGTTGACATAAGAGCTGAACACATTCAATTCTGGTCAACGTAGATTAAAACATCACTCTGTCAGGATGAGTCCCTAGGCGTTGTTACGTGGAGGATTGCAAGTTGAAAGGCTACGGTACGCCCTAATAGTGCTCACACCTTGAACTCTTCCCCCCCACCCCCCACCCCCCAGTTTTTTTGACTGTTTTGGTATGCAAGGGACCATGCTGTGACAAGTACGTTATTGCTCTGTGCGGAAAGGCGGGAAACGCAGCAGGGGTGTGTGAACAGAAAAGCCAGTGAAGGTGATGGCAACTCCCATGCAGCTGCTGGCCATCCGGTGGCCTTGCTGTGAGTGATTGCCGACAAGCCTTCTAAAGTGGTAGCTATTTCCCCCAAAGCTGGTGAAATACGCGGCAATTACAGGGACAGCAGCGGCAGAACACTTTACAAAAGGATGGGAAGGCAAGACACTTTACCTTGCTGGAAGGATTCACAAGGCTCAGTAGCTTTGCATAGCAATGGAAAGGCTTATTGACAGGAGCTAAAGACTTCAGGAAGAGGGCAAGGGTTCTCTGGGACAATCATAAGGACAAAGTCATTAGCCCCCTGCAGGAAAGTGTGAAATTGTCCTGTATTGGGGGCTGGGTTAACTCGTGTAGCCCTATTGCAGCCTTTCTTCCTTTAGCTAGTAAGAGAACAGATCCTTCCTTGTAATCTGTGTGTCTGGGGCCCCAAATCATCAAAGCCGTTGAGGTCCCAAGGCCCCTTCTACACTAGATGGCTTCATTCTTCTTGCTGTATAGTTGCACAGTTGGCTATGGAGAGCCATAGGTTCTGAGGCTGAGGAGTGAAGGAACAGCCTTAATCTCATCCTTACCCCTCTCATCCCTTCTATGGATGGAGGAGGGGAAGCCACATGTATCTGTTAGATAAACGGATCCCTTTACACTATTCAAGAGGGCCCACTTGAATTTAGTATGAAGGAATGCAGATAATTTTGAAATAGCATGTTTATGACCATATAGCAATGGGCTTGGCTTCAGAGTCACTTTCTGTGGGGTCAAGAGAAGGAGAAAACTTCATAGGGAATCATCGGCAAGTCCGATTAGCAAGCCCAGTACAAATATAAAAACACAAAAAGCAGTGACTTAGAATACTAAGGTTCATTTAATTAAGCCGCCCTGGCTCCCTTTTAGCGAACAATATCAAGCAGTTGATTCAATCGTCCTTCTTGAGTCCTGGTTTCTCTGCTCTTAAATAAGATGAATAATACCAACCTAACAAGAAAACAACCTGCAAACAAACAGTCTAGATGCCATCCCTAAGAAGGGTGGTAAAAGACACGGCACGCCAGCAGTTGGTGTAGTGCACAAAGTTTAAAAATAGAGGGGACATATGTGCTGCTGTGGAAATATCTAAAAATATTAGGCAGATAGAAGTGAGATGTTGAACAATGTGTACATTAAAGTTCCTTTTGGGAAGAGAATGAACTGGCACAGGGGAAGCTGGATACGCCAGTGTGCTCCCAAGGAGAGGAAGAAGATGATGCTTAGACACAAGCAATGAGCCAATGGGCGGGAAATTCAAGAAGAGGAAAGTTTGCATATTTGATTTTATTTATAATGTTTTCTGTTCATATTTTTTTATCCTGGACCCTGTATTATGTATACAATTTGATTATGAAGCATTCAAATGTTTTTTTTCCTAACATTTAATTAATTGATTGTGATGTGTGTGTGTGTGTGTGTGTGTGTGTGTGTGTGTGTGTGTGTGTGTGTACATCCATGCCTGGTGTGGAGGTCAGATGATAACTTGCAGGAGTCAGTTGTCTTCTACCTTGTGAGCTTCAGATCGAACTCAGGCGTGGCAGCAAGTACCATCTGGCCAGCTTTCAAAGAATTTCCTGATTAAGAAGTTAGGATCTGAGCTCGGTATAGCAATAGGTTGAGTGATTGTGCAGGTGCAAAGTAAAATAGAAGTGATGCATGTAAATTCCTTATCTCCCTTTTGTGAACATGCTATATTTTATATTGTAATACTATTGCAATTTTTTAGATACAGTTTATTTTATGACATTTAAACAAAGCATTTACTGTTACATGCTTTTCTGTTTTTTGTTTTGTTTTGTTGTTTGTTTCTTTGGTTGGTTGGTTCATGCTCAGGAATGCCTTGGAGATAGATTACTAGATTGGTAACCAGACAAGCTTTGCCGAGCACTGGCTGTGACTGACCGATGATGGGCTGCTCATTTGATCTTTCAGGGCTTCAATTTCCTCAAACGATTTGTCAGGACTCTAGATAACCAACAGGATCTCTGCAGCTCTAAATTTGCAGATCCTTTTGCCCATAAATTTGCCTTACCTAAAAAGCCAGTGTGAAGTAGTGGGCTGTCCAAAACTTCAAAGACAAAGGAGACAAAAGACCACAAGAAGATTGAGGGTAGGAAATAATTTCCCCTAAACTGCCTCAATACACAGAGACACGGGAATCCAATCACTTCCCTTCCTAGTCAGCACGTATCAACTCTTGATAATGTATATATTTTTAATTATATTCATTAATTTTGTGCGTGTGGTGGGGGGTGAGGAGAAAGTCACATGGGTGATGGGAGAACTTGTGGGAGGAAAGGTTACATTTCTTTCTACCATGTTGGTCCTGGGGGTTGAAACCAGAGCGTTAGTCTTGGCGGTAAGAGTCGTTCACTCACTGAGCCATCTCACCAGCCCTACTAGTTATTTGGTTTTGTGTTATGAAACGGGTCCCCATTGGCATAGACTAGGCTCAAACTGAACTTGCTATATAGCTAAGGCTGGTCTTGAACTCCTGATCTTCCTACCTCTACTTCCCAGGGACTAGGATGACAGACTACGTTTTAATACTTGCCCCTTTAATATTCTTTTGAATCTTTGGGTTCACTAGATCAAACCCAGGTCCCCGTGTTCTAAGCATGTGCTCTACCTCAGAGCCCTACCTCCAGCCAGCATAATAAATTCTTCACTCAAAGTTTTATGTGAGGGGCTGGGGAGATTTATCAGTGGTTAAGACAACACATGCAGCTCTTACACTCAGGTATCCCTCAGGACTTAGGTTCTATTTCCAGCAGTCCTATCAGATAGCTCACAATGCACTGTGAGTATGTGGTGCAGACAAAAACAGGCAGGTACGTGCACGGACACACACACACACACACACACACACACACACACACACACACACACACAAGTAAATTTTTTCTCTTTGAGACAGGGTTCTTCTGTATAGCCCTAACTGTCCTGGAACTCACTCTGTAGACCAGGCTGGCCTCGAATTCAGAAATCTGCCTGCCTTGCCTCCCAAGTGCTGGGATTAAAGGCATTTTAAATTAAAGTTTTGTGATGTGAAAATGAAGACCTTTATTCAACTAAAACTTTTGAGACAGAGAGATCCCTAAAACAAAATGGCCATCACTGAAGGTAGAAAAACAAAGGACCAAACTTGGAGAGATAATGCTGTAGAACACCAAACAGACACTGGATGAGAGCTATGAGCATGTCTTGTATGGTCTGTGGGAAAGAAACACTGTAGCCAGCATTGCCTACAGTTGACACAGTGGAACAACACATAATGTGTAGCGTAGGGTTGGGAGGATTACCCGTGTTGGTTGGTTAGGACGGTAAGCAGAATGCCATGCTGTCCGTGGCGATCGTCCTGCAGATTCAAATCAAGTAGTTTATATTTATTTAGAAGTATGGAAGTGTAGGCCCTATGACTTTAGTTAAGCGGTTTCTTTTTCTCTCCTTTCTATCCTCTCACTACTGAACTTAGGACATTTCAGAATTCTTCCATCAACATCAAGACCCAAAGGAATTTTCTTTTTTATGTTCAGGTTTGATGAAGGGTAAACATCTGTGTAGAAGTGCAGCTGAACCAAAGTGCATAATCCAATGGTGATAGGCTGAGGAGTGCCCAGGAGCACCCAAGTTTCAGATTTCATTTGGCATCCTTTGTAGCAGGACTCCTTTGTATGTCTCCAGAGCCTCCAGCCATAGAGCTTAACTGTGTATCCAAATGCCATATATATATATAAAATCTTATATATATAATTTTATTATGATTACATTTATATAATTATATATATAATTATACATATATGTGTGTAAAATTCTGCAGCTGCAGAATGTCTTATAGAACCTACTACAAGAGGGGGTGGGAAAAGTCCATGTAGGTTTTATGGCCTGCTCTAGAAGACCAGAGGAACCTTTATGGTTAATCCCAGAAACCAAGAGGCAGAGGCAGGCAGATCTCTGTGAGTTTGAGTTCAGCTTGATCTATAGAGTAAGTTCCAGGACAGCCAAGGCTACATGGAAAAACCCTACCTTAAAAACAAAAACAAAACCTTAGTATGTCCTTTTTGTTTGTGATCCTTCTTTCTTTTTTTCTCT
The DNA here is from genome assembly GCA_902729485.2 of Mus minutoides. Taxonomy (NCBI): domain Eukaryota; kingdom Metazoa; phylum Chordata; class Mammalia; order Rodentia; family Muridae; genus Mus; species Mus minutoides. The sequence continues at coordinate 64,565 of LR749972.1, forward strand.
CTTTCTTTCTTTCTTTCTTTCTTTCTTTCTTTCTTTCTTTCTTTCTTTCTTTCTTTCTTTCTTTCTTTCTTTCTCGCTCTTTCTCTTTCTTTCTTTCTTTCTTTCTTTCTTTCTTTCTTTCTTTCTTTCTTTCTTTCTTTCTTTCTTTCTTTTTTTCTCTATAGCCCTGGCTGTCCTGGAACTCACTTTGTAGACCAGGCTGGCCTTGAACTCAGAAATCCGCCTGCCTCTGCCTGCCGCCGAGTGCTGGAATTAGCCTCCATAGTGTGCCGCCACACCCAACTTTAATTTTTTTTTTCAAATTTTGTGTGCATGGGTGTTTTGCATTCCTGTAAATCTCTCTACCATATGCATGTAGTGCCCACAGAGGCCAGAAGAGAGCCTTAGACCCCCCTGGAACTGGAGTAACTGATGGTTGTAAGTCATCAAGTGGGTTCTGAGTCTTGCACCTGGGTCTTTAAAGGAACAGACAGTTCTCCTAACTGCTGAACCATCTCTCTAGCCCTTGGTTTTTGCTGTTTGATCAAATTGTAAGGGGGCACATTTTGAGTCATATGGTCCAGACTGCAGGAGAGCATATAATCCAACAGTCCAGCCTATAGGAGCTGCTAGAGGGAAGGTCTGCGTGTTGGGGCTTAGCTCACTAGGTGTGGTGTATTAGCTACCTTTCTTAACTGCTGTAACAGAATACCTGACTAAAGACACTGAAGGATGGATGCAAGGCTTTATTTTGGCTTATTGATTGTGAGCATGCTCCATTACGGTGGGAATGTTCTGAGGCAGGAGCATGAAGCAGCCGGTCATGTTGTGTTTGAGGTCAGAAATCAGTGGCTGATGGAGACTGGTGCTTAGCTCTAAAAGTCTGGGGACACTACCTTTAGGGTGGGTCTTCTTCTCTTAATTAACCTAATCTTCTAGATAATTTGTCACAGACATGCGCAGAGGCACGTTTCTTATGCTTCTGGATCCTGCCAAGTTGACAACCAATATTAATTATCTTAGGCATACACTCATGGGTGTTGGTTTCCTTAGCTGGGAGTGAAAACACAATAAAGGTTTCATTTTTTAAAATTACATCTATCTATCTATCTATCTATCTATCTATCTATCTATCTATCTATCTATGTCATGCATATATGCACACATGTTCGTGGAAGTCAGAGGACAATTTGTAGGAGTCAGTTCTCTTCTTCCACTGTTTGGGTCCCTGGGATCTGATGAGAACATGAGACTTGTTGGCAAGTACCGTTACCTACTGAGACATTTCATCAGCAAGCACCCGCCCATCTTTTAGCAATCAAGCATCAGTCGGCTACTTAACCAGCCCTGTTCCACAGGATGACTGTTTTTGGAAGCTGGCTGAATTTATGTATATAGCATCTAGACGGCGCGTGTCTTACTTGGGTCTCTCTTGCTGTGATAAAGGCCATGACCACAAACAACTTGGGGAAGAAAGAGTTTACTTGGCTTATACTTCCACACCACAGTCCATCACTGGGGGGAGTCAGGGCAGAAACTCAAGCAGGACACTAGAGGTCAGAACTAATGCAGAGACCATTGGAGCAGAGCGTGCTTTGTTCCCCATGGCTTGCTGAGCCTGCTTCCTCATATAACCCAGGACCACTGGCCCAGGGTGGTACAGCCCACCGTGGGCTGGACCTTCCCACATCAATCACTAGTCAGGAAAATGTCCAAAAGATTTGCCTATAGGTAATCTGATGGAGGCATTTTCTGTACTGAGGATTCTTTTTCCTAGATAACTCTAGTTTGTATCAAGTTGACAATAAAACAAAACCCAACCAGGACAGAGGGAAAGACTCCCTCTCCTCCTTGAACTTGATTTCCTCGAGAGCAGTGAGTAGTGTGGTCTGTTGCCATAGTCACTTCCCACCTTACCCAAGGATAAGCCTCTGCTGTGAGACTTCATTAGAGACAGAGCAATGTGTGACCTTCAGCCTAGAATTGTTCTGCAAGCACTGAGACCTGGCATTTGTCCTTCGTGTGATTTTGCTCTCTAAGTGAAGTGGGAGCTCATCTGGGGCCAGCAGACTAATGTGTTCTGTAAGTCTAAGAAATTAACACCACAGCACTTAAAACATTGTGAGCAGAACAATAAAGTAAATAAGAGTGCGGTGACGGGAGCCCGTGACTATTGTCTTATAACAGAGCCATCTGATGAGAGAGTCATTCACATGATTTCATAAATTATAACTACTTATCAAGAGAACGAACCCAGGCGAACGAACTAGGTCTCCAAACCCTTTTCATTTCTTATTGTATTTGGCGATGGGCTCTTGCTGTACAGACCAAACTGGACTTGAATTTGTGATAAGCTTCTCTTTCCCAAGTAGCTGTGATCACAGATGTGTGTCAGCATACCTGGCCATAAGCCTTTTGCAACCTGAGTTGGTTTCTTTTTTTTCCCCATGTTATACTGTGGGACTGGGAGATGACTTAGGAGGTAAAAGCACTCACCTTCAAGCCTGACAACTTGTGTTCAATTCCCAGGACTCAAATGGTGGAAGGCAAGAACATTAACCTCCGAAACTTGTCCTTTGGCCTCACACAGTGGAAGGGCGTGTATACACACCACCAACACACATATCCAAAATAAATAATAAGTGAAAATGTAGCAAAACGTTTAACGTCTTCACTAACATTTTTCTGTTTCTTGTGGCCTTTATAATTATTGCTCTATGATTTATAGAAAACAGGCTTGTTGTCTTGAGGTCCTTCATGTGCTAGTGCTCAAGGCCTATGAGGAGATGAAGAGAGAGGCACTGAGTGACTTACACCATCTCTGACTTGCTTACTGGCTGTGGTGCAGTTACGGTGGCCCACCATTGTTTGTGAGAAAGTCCCAGTCTTTCTGTCCTTTCTGAGTCTATGTATGCCTGTCTTTGTCTCTCTCAGACAACAGGGCTCAACCTGTGAGTCCTGACCTCTTTGAGGGTTGTATATCAGATATCTTGCATATCAGATGTCTATATTACAACTCAAAACAGTAGCAAAATTACAGTTATGAGTTAGTAATGAGATAATTTTATGGCTGGGGGGGGGGGGGGATTGTCACAACCCGAAGAGCTGTACTAACGTGTCGCAGTGTTAGGCAGGTTGGGAAGCACTGGTCTAGGAGCTGTGCCTTTGGCTTATGTAATGTTTCTTTAGCTAGAGGACTCATTTTACCAGGAGCATGATCGGGGGTCTCACGGAGAACATCTTAACTTTCCAAGTCTTCCCCCAGAGTGATTCTAAGAAGCCCCTCCTGGTCTTGTCTCTGCAGTGGGCATGCACAGTTTTGCTTCCTCTACCTCTGAAGTATTTAAAGGCTGTGCTGCCATGCTTATTTTATATACAAGCAGGGATAGAACTTAGGGCCTTGTGCATACTGGACAAGGAGTCAACCAACAGAGCTTCAAGTGCACCCAGAATACAGGGAGATTAATAACTTGGTTCCGAATGTAGAAAAAAGCCCGACATCATAGCTCCTGGTTCCATTTCCAGTGGATCAAGATGAAGAGTTACTGACTTCTGAGTGATGACAGGGAGTCTCTCCCCTTCTGCAACTGTTGGCCGGCATGGCACTGTGGTGTGCCTGAGCAGATGCCTGGCTTTTAACTGTGTGAGGTCTCAGGCTCTTGGGGGAGACATGCATATGGGTGGAAGCTGCACTGTGAGACAGAACTCCCACAACCAGCTTGGACCTTCCTCCTCTCTCCAGCTGGGGAGTTCCCACAAGCTCCCACAGTCTCTGAGGCACTGCCTGCCTGCCTGCCTGCCTGTCTGTCAGAGGCAGGACCCTCCTCAGTGGCCCCAAAGTCTGTGCAGCACCTGTGAGCTAGGCAAAGCCATGGTCTGCGGCATCATGGAGCCCACCTGCAGCTGAGAGAGGAGCTGTCTGCACAAGGCAGTCTTCAGGAAAGCTTAGGGACTGTTGACAGCAGGGTGTGCTGAGATGGGGTCTCTATATCACAAGGGTAGAGCAAAGGAAGAAAACAAAAATAAAACCACCGAGACTAGCCAGGCCCAGAAAAAGTGGGAGTCCCATGTGGTTAGTAACCGACTCTTAGCCCACAGTGACAGGAAGCAGGGGTTAGAAACCTTGACCAACATTTCAAGTTCAATGGTCCCATCGAGCACATCTTTGAGTCAGCTTGGGGAGAGGGGAGGGCTCTTTAGGCGTTCCTTGGTTTGTTTTTAGCTTATAAAGCACTCCCCCAATTCTACTAGTTTATTGGCTCCAAAAAAGGAGTTTACATATAGGTGCCTTTACCCTATGATCCTCCCTGTATCTTTCAACCAACCTGGGTGTGGGGGGAGGGTCATCTTCAGTAGAATGCGGGTTTGTTTGGCTGGGAGCTGACCCAGGAGCATAGACAACTAGCTGGTTTAAAGTGTGTAATCTGGCTGTGTTCTGAAGGCAGCCACTTTGATCTGTTGTACTAATAATCGCAATTGTCAGAACTTGGGGGATGAGGGGTGGGGTCTTCCTGGGAAGTCAGGAAGATGTGAGGTTATGATCTGCTGCTAATTATCTTCTTACAATTAAGAAGTCGAAGCGGATGCCTGAAACCTCTAATATAATTCATGAGTTGAAATGCCCCATCCTGTGACCTGTTTGTAATAGACTTCCCTCCTCTTCACTCTTCAAAGCAGGCCTCTGCCAAAGCCACCAGCTTCTGACTTTGAAGCTCTCTCGAAAATGAGAGAAAACAAAACAAAACAAAACAAAAAACCAAGGCTAAGAGTCAAGAGCTTTCAACTACATCTGTTTTAAGCAAAATTCACAAACGCTTCCCTTTTTTTGTCATTGTTTTTCAAAAAGTTACCTTTAGTGGGCTCTTTGATCTGAAAAAACAAAAACAGAAACCAAGACACCCCATATTGATTTAAACAAAAACTCGTTCTTTAACAATTGGCCAAACTGCAGATGTCTGCTTTTTAATTTTTTTTCCTCTGAAGTTTTAACATTTAACATTTCTGATAAACACAGAACAACTGGTGGACTTTTTTTTTTTTAATTCCTTGTGTACTCTTTTGTCTGTTTGTCACAGAATGGCCTTTTTACGTAAAGGTTCTGTCACCACTCCTGGTGGGACGTGACCTTTGCTGAGTCCTGTGAACAGCAGCTGTGGTTTAGTCTCAAGGGTCAGGGTCTGTCTCCAGGCAGTAGGACGTCGTGTATCTGTAGCTACCCTCAGCTGGACTATTTATATTTATATTATGCAAATAAGCCCTCAAAAATTGATATTGAACTGTCATATCAAGTTCAGACATTGTTAGCATTCCTTCTAGGCTCCACCCCACAGTTACCTGGAAAAAGCCAGGGATTCCTGACTCACTATAAAAGGGCTGCTTGCCCCACTCCTCACTCTCCTGCTCTCTTACCCTCTTCCCTCTCTGTCCCTTCTCTCCTTATTCCGCTTTCCCCTTCTCTCTCCATGGCAGACCTCTACTCCTCTCCCTGTCCCTGTCCCTGTCCCTGTCCCTGTCCCTGTCCCTGTCCCTGTCTGTCTTTCTCTCCTCCTCCTTCTCCCTCTCCTTCTACCCCTTTCCTCCTCCCTTCTCAACTCCCCTTCCCATGTTCTGGTACCTTAGTGGGAAGGGATGCCTCAGCACGGGCCCACAGAGCATCTCCTCACCATACCTTGCTCTCCAAACATATTCCTGGCTTCTCTTCTCTTCTCTTCTCTTCTCTTCTCTTCTCTTCTCTTCTCTTCTCTTCTCTTCTCTTCTCTTCTCTTCTCTTCTCTTCTCTTCTCTCCTCTCCTCTCCTCTCCTCTCCTCTCCTCTCCTCTCTTCTCTCTTCTCTCTTCTCTCTTTCTTTTTTTTCCTTTAAAAAAAAACACAACAGACATAGATGAAGAATGTTTGAAAATATATTGAAGAAAACAAAGTTTCCCTCTCCATTGCACACAGAATGTCTTATTTTGAGAACATATTCAGATAAATTCTCAAAACTGAAGGAAAAGAAAACAAAGTGCTTTTCAAAATTATCAAGAAACTGGTCTGGTGGAGGGCTAACCTAGCACACTTGAAGCCCTGAATTTGATCTCCATATTGTATAAACAGGTGATGTGGTGCACCCTGTAATCCCTACTTTCAGGAAGAGGAGGCAGGGGCATCAGAAGTTCAAGGTCATCCGCAGCTACGAAGCAAGTTCAAAGCTGATCTGGGATCCAAAAGACCCTGTCTTAAAAAAACAAAACAAAACAAAACAAAACAAAACAAAACAAGGGGCAGTTCCAGGCAGAGGCATGTGTATATCTAAGTTCGAGATCAGTCTGGTCTATAAAGCTAGTTCCAGGACAGCCAGGGCTGCACAGAGAAACTGTCTGGGAAAACACAAAACCAAACCAACCAAGCCAACAAAGAAAGAAAAAATGAAACATATTGGTTTCCTCAGGACTAGAAGCCAGCTTAGCCATCTTCAAGTCAAAGCTGTTGCTGTGTCAGCATGGCCTTCTAGTTTACAGAACAATCACATTTAGATTGTAAGGGAAGAAAAAATGTTTTTCTTTTATTTGTCTTAGCTGAAGTGCTGTAAACTGGGCTGAACAAAAAGAGCGATGAACAAAAGCCGAGAAAACAAAACAAAAGTTATGTGCACGCATTGACACATGGGAGAAGGAGCTGGGGAGCCGACAGTTCAGGGCGCGGTGAGGACGGGCCCCGCTTACAGATCATCCACAAAGAACAGTGCATTGTAGTGACACAAAGGGGCGGTGGGAAGGGGTTCTGAGCTTTGAGGGGGATGAGCTGCAGGAAGGCCAGGCCAGGGCAAAGCTGATGGTAGGTGCAGTGTACGAACGAGCTTTGCTACCTGGAAGTTCAAAGTCTTGACATGGGCTCAGGAAATAGAGTTGTCTTGAGATTGAATTCTGTCCCCCTTAGTAGAGGGGCGGGAATAATACATATGAGTTTCTTCCTGTTTTCAGCAGAATACAGAGAGGACAGAATTTTTCTTGTGTGTTTTGCCTCTCAGTGACTTAGTGTTTATCCATCCCTATGCAAAAGCAACATACTTTGGAGAGAGGAATTTTGCTGTTATCAGTAATGTTTTTCATTTACAAACTTCCCACCCCCTTTCCTATTTAAAAACCAATTAGGGCTTTTCCTAATTTTATTTCCTTTTGCTATGATAAAATACTCTGACAAATCAAGTTAAGGGAGAAGGGATTTATTTATTTATTTATTTATCTATCTATTTATTTATTTATTTATTAAAGATTTATTTATTTATTTAATTTTTCCCTTGTTCTGGTCAACCCCGCTCGCTCCGCTCCACACAGCTTGCTCCGGCCGGCTCTGCTCGCTCCAGCCATCCCCGTTTGGCTCTGCTCGCTCCGGTTGGTCTCTCCAGTCCAAGGATTCGTTTCTTATTATTCTTCATAAGTACGCTGTAGCTGACTTCAGATGCACCATTGGAGGGCATCAGATCTCATTACGGGTGGTTGTAAGCCACCATGTGGTTGCTGGAATTTGAACTCACCTTCGGAAGAGCAGTCGGGTGTTCTTACCCGCTGAGCCATCTCACCAGCCCCAGGATTTATTTTATATTCATTTATTTTTGATACAGGGTCTTTCTGTGTACTCCTGGCTGGCCTGGAACTTACTATGTAGACCAGGATGGCCTTGAACCCAGAAAGATCTCCCAAATGCTGGGATAAAAGGCATGTGCCACCAAGCCTAGAGGAAAAGGGTTTCTTTTAGCTCACAGTTCATTGTGGCAGGAAGATCAAGGCTTTGGGAACTTTGGGCTCAGAGGGATTTGGAGAATTTAGGTTGTAGGAGAGTCAAGGTGAGAACTGTTGATTCACACCCTTGTAGATACTATGAGGCTGTTTGCCCATGTACCCAGGCTGAATGTCCTCTGTCCCTATTCTATAGTCCAGGTTAGCTCTTACAGGAGACTCTCCCCACCCCAGGAAACATATTAATGGCATGACTTTTAAATTTATTCATTGAGTAGTTTTGAACACTATTGAGTATTAAGCTCTCCTCTGGAGACAGTAGATGTTCTCTTTCTTTCTTTCTTTCTTTCTTTCTTTCTTTCTTTCTTTCTTTCTTTCTTTCTCTCTTTCTTTCTTTCTTTTTTATTAGATATTTTCTTTATTTATATTTCAAATGCTATCCTGAAAGTTTCCTATACTCTCCCCCTGCCCGGCTCCCCTACCCACCCACTCCCACTTCTTGGTCCTGGCGTTCCCCTGTATTGGGGCATATAAAGTTTGCAATACCAATGATGGCCAACTAGGCCATCTTCGATAGCAGATGTTCTAACAAACAAAGGCCAACTCTCTTCTCTTGGGTAGTGAGGGAAAATAGACAAGTCAAAAGAAATACTACTTTTTTTTTTTTTTTTTTTTTTTGGTTTTTCGAGACAGGGTTTCTCTGTAAAGCCCTGGAACTCACTTTGTAGACCAGGCTGGCCTCGAACTCAGAAATCCATCTGCCTCTGCCTCCCAAGTGCTGGGATTAAAGGCTTGTGCCACCACACCCAGCGAAAAATACTTTCTTATCACTGAAATTATTTACAGAGAAGTATAGCAGGGAATGCTGGTGAGTACGGATGGGTAAGAGGGTGATGGCAAAGAAGGTCCTATTTGGTGGGTGGCTTAAAACCATTCAACTCCTGGCTGGCTAACACAGACTCAGCCCAAGCCTTGCAGGGTATCTTATGGGGTGGGGTGGGGGGGTGGGATGGGAGGTTGGGGGGATGCTTTTAATTTCTTAGAAAGAAAAAAAGCTCAACAGCTAAAGGCAATAGGGAGATGTAGTCCTGAGAGGGTGCTCGCTGAGCATGTTCAAGGCCCTGAGTTCAATCTCCATCACTTCAAAACCAACCCAAACAGGAAACCTCCGACAGAAAGGTCACAGGACCTGTGATGTCTACAGAATTAGGGCTAACATCTGGGTTTCCTAAGTCCCAGAATTCTCTCATTTTACATGGAGTTTATCGTTATGAGTCACATGGCTCTACAGATCTAACAGTATGACTGGATTCTGGCAGAGAGAAGGGATTTTTTTCTTTTATTTGAGCAATATTCCCGGACAGGATATTATGGGAAGTATGTAACTAAGGATACAGCTTGATACAGTGTTGCAGAATATCAGTTCGGAAATGGGAGTCAAGCAGATTTTAGCTATTGCTGTGAAACTGAATGTGTGACGCTTCTAGCATGGATCTTCTCACGGATCTAACCACCTCTGTGCTGTGGTGTGTGTTGTAAGGAATCACAGGCAAAGGTTTTGACAAGCTGATGATTCTCAGACCGCATGCGCCATGGAAACTTGGCCAGGTTAGGTTAGATCAAAACCCTCCTTTGGCCTGATTCTCCATAGTTTACTTCTGATTCTTTGCAGCAGGACTAGAAATCAGCAAAGTGCCTTTAAGTAAAACTACTCAAGCACATGTGTGGAACAGGCTGCCCTCACAGGCTTGTCATGCCATTTTTGTTTCTTCCCTTGGAAAAATACTCACATTCTTGAGGGAAAAAACCAGTAAGACTTTTATTTTGACATAGAAACAATATATATTAAGTGTAGAAAATTGAGAAATTATGTAACACAAATTTAGGGTTTTTTTTTTTTTTTTTTGAGACAGGTTTTCTTTGTATAGCCCTAGCTGTAGACCAGGCTGCCCTTGAACTCAGAAATCCACCTGCCTCTGCCTCCCAAGTGCTGGGACTAAAGGCATGAGCCACCACTGCCACACACACACACACACACACACACACACACACACACACACACATGTGTGTGTAGAGATGGGCAAGAGGGTGCAAAGAATCACGTGTGTGTGTGTGTGTGTGTGTGTGTGTGTGTGTGTGTGCGTGTATGTGTATGTGTTAGGGTTAGAAACAAATACTGGTAGCTACTGAGCCAACTTATCAGCCCAAGAGATTTAAATTATAATGTGCAGCTCCTGAGAAAATAATCATTAGTAAATAGAATGCAAAATTCCAAGTCTATTTTTCTGTGCTTGAAAATACTTTATTTTTTAAAAAATAGAGAACTGTCCTGGTATAGTGGTGCATGCCTTTAATTCCAGCACTCGGGAGGCAGAGGCAGGCAGCTCTCTGTGAATTTGAGGCCAACTCTGTTGACAGAGTAAGTTCCAATACAACCAGAGCTACACAGAGAAATCCTGTCTGGGAAAAAACAAACAAAGAAATACTGCATTATACTATAAATTGCTTTTTATCTGAATTTAATTTGAATTTTACTTGGCATGTTAATAATCATATCACTTGAAGTTCTATTTACTTTCCACAGCATCTCGATTTCCAAAGGTGTGTGAAATAACTATTGCAATTGTTACTTTTCAGTGGAAGAAACAGGAATTCTGGGGATTGTGTTCTCCATTCCCCTCTCACTGGACTGTCTTATTTTAGATTGTGTGCACAGTTTATTTGTAAGCTCTAGTTAATAGGTTGTCAGCACTCATCTCCTTTCTCAGCTTTAACCTTCTATAGCCAACCATCTCCTTAATATGTAATTTAGGTCTGCAGGGACCCAGTGACTTACCAGACTAGAGCTAAGTGACAGTATTCTGCATTGTGAGCAGGAGGACTCACACCTGTGCCATCATGGCTTTGGTCCAAGCTACCTGCTTTGCTGGCCTCCTGCAAGCCACTCTTGACCTTCTTGAGTTTATTCGTAGCTGCGAAAGGAGCCTTTCAAAATGCAAGTGTGATTATCAACAGCCAGTTCAGTTCCGAGCACTTGGCTTTACCCTTCCAGAAAAGGCTAGAATCTTTAACACGTCCCACACAGCTGCTCCTGAGGGTCTGCACCGCCCACCCACGGCTTCAGGTATCACAGCGCCCCTCACACTCTGCACTCTGATCACTCATGGTGTCAGTTCATTTAACTGAACCTCTGCAAGGCTTTGGCTCTTATTGCCTCGCCTGCCACGCCCTCCTACCACCGTCCTTAAGTGATAGATTAAAGATAGATTTAGATGAGTCTCTCTTTTTCTTTAGACGTCAGTTTGTCACCACATGTGTGGGTGAGGTGCCTTTGCATCTCTGGGACCATATCAAGCTCCCAATTTTAGCACCATACTTTTTTTGGTCATAGTAGTGGTAATTATAATAAATTAAGAGTTTTGCCTATTTGAGGAACTCTCAGACTCAAGACTGAGATTTCACATAGACTATAAACTTCATGAAAACAAACATTTTACTGGCTCTGCCATTATGTCTTTATTCATAGCTATGTATTGGGTAGATGAGTTGTTATATAGCTTGTTTATATTGGTGATAACTAGCAAAAATGGAGCTGAGAGGATTTCCAATAAATAATAATGTCAGGAAGTCATAAAGCTAAACACACACACACACACACACACACACACATACACACACACACACGGTATTTATCTGTAATTTCTCCTGACTATTTCCCATAGCAGGCAAGCTACCACTGTGTTGTATTATTTCTCTGTACTCCAACAATGCTGTCTGGAGACACAGAAGGAAAGGTTTTGACTGCTTGCTGAGAATTTAATAGTTACAGCCTTATTTTGTTTTTATTTTTTGGTTTTTTTTTCCTACTGGAGCAAACATATCTCTTTATTAACATCTAAGCCTTGGCTTAGGTACTGTGGGGAGAGACGTGAACATGAAAGCACGGGGGGACTATGGGAAGGGGTGACAATGTGACAATGACAATAGCGGCAAGTTTTGCAAGGTTGGAGGTGGCATGTGCACAGAGCAGATAAGAACCAGAGAATATTTACACAGAATAAGACCCCCAACTTCTCTAACCCAACCTTCTCGCTTTATAAATTCCCTCAAAATGGCCAAGGTCTCACATGTAGTCCTTAAAAACTCCAGAACTGAATTCTCCACATGTCCTTAGCAGAAGGTGAAATTCTCAAATGCTTAGAGTAGTCTGGCAACAAATACTAATTAAGTGTCCATTCTACACTCCCAGATACCGGGGAAGATAGGAAACGGATACAGAAGCCCGGAAAATCCTGTCCCCCAACCCCGTATGTTTCGTACAATGCTTTATTGGTTGCAAAAACACTTGTGTGTGCATCGTATCCTGCAATTTTTCACAAAACCTTTGGAGAAGACAAGGCAGGACTCTCAGTCACATGCTTGTATTAGAGACACACCCAGGAAAATTTCCCAAGCTGCCCAAAGCCACATGCTTAGGAGTGTCAGATCCAACACAGACTATGAACCTGGCACTCTTTCCATCCCCCACTTGCTGTCCAAAGAGGTTGTATGAAGTGTGAAACCTTAGGCTGAGGTCTACGGAGTCTCTATGAAGTTTCCCACAGGGATGGAGGCTTCCCGTCCCAGTTTCAGACAGCTAGGAATAATGTAGACTCTGCTCTGCCAGAACCTGACCCCTCTCCTAGGCCCAGCTTTTCTCAGCGTCAGGCAGGCTGCCAGATCTTATGGAGCAGTGGCTCTGTGGCTGTATCAGCAGGGAGCATTGGATTAGACTTCTTGTATTGACAGTGATTTTGTCTTGTGAACATACACAGAGCTGGTCTTATGCATTCTTCCCATACCTGGGAGGATTAGAATATATTTCCATTTGCTAACCGATCTACTCTGATACAGATTTTATAACAACAGGACTGTGGTTCCTTTGAAACTAAAAATGTACTCCCACCCTTCCATTTTAATCACTTGGTGAGTTTCGAATGTGATATTCACAGTGACCATGAAAAGACATTTGTTTCTCACTTTTTAACTAGCTCGGCCACCATTTTCTGGACACGGGCTCAGTGTTCTCCTCCTGTCTGCTCATCCAGCTGGTAACCTGCAGGCACTGGGATGAGAGATACCTCCGTCTACTCAGGCAGTGCTCCAAACCCCACCCCAGACACAGACATGCTCCCACAAACACACACACAAGCACTGCAGAATACAATAGTCTGACGTACAGGATACACTCCGGAGAGGTCAGCTCTCTTCCACCCACAGACCTCCGCGGGCCAGTTCAGGCCAGGGAAACTGGCTGCAGTTCCTGCAGATCAGCATCCTGGAAAAGGAAGGTCTGGGTGAAGAGGAAGGAATATCCCATCCTGAGGAAGAAAGATTAGGTTTGTTCTGTACGACTGCCTGGGGATAAGCTTCCAGGTTTACAATGTACCGCAGCTCTTAATTTAGCCTGCTATCGGTTTAAGATTACTAAACTGTATTTAGAAGAAAGAGACATTCATTATTGTTATTAAGCAATCTAATTTTAGAACTATTACCAGAATAAAACTCGGGAATATAATAATATTTAACCAGAAATGTGACTAATAAAGCTCCCTGAGCTTCCACATTTTTGTATTAAGGACTGTAATTAAAAGTCAATAGTGGAACTGGGGACCTCCTTTTGGGTGAGACAGTGAAGAACGTGTCACTTTCAGCAGGCATTGTTTGGGTGAATGGACAACACAAATGGCAGATTGACCTTTTGATATTTGACCACAGTTTATTTAAAGATCTACAGTACAGCCTAGTCTTTAAGGTTTGGCTGAGCAGAGACCAGGGTCCCTTCCTAGCTAGAGCAGAAACACATTATGGCTACTTCTTCAGTGCAGACCAAAATAGCTTCCTACTGTTTTTGTTGTTGTTGCTGTTGTTGTTGCTGCTGCTGTTAGTTAATTTGGGGTCTCACACATGAAGTTTCAGGAGCTTGATCCCGGGCCACAACCTTATCCCCTTAACCCCCCCACCCCCACCCCTCACTCCTTGTTGCTTTGAGATTCATTATGTATAGCCTTGGGTGACCTGGAATTTGATATGTAGTTTAGACTGGCCACATAGAGAGCTGCCTGCCTCTGCCTTCAGAGTACTGGGATTAAAGGCATGTGTCACCACACTAGGCTATCTTTCATCTTTTTAAGACAGTCTTGCTACATAGCCCCTAGTGGACTCCAACTAACAATCCTCTAGTTTTCCAATGTACATATTTCTTCATTTGTTTTCTTGTCTAGTTACCTTGGCTAGACTTCTCATAGAATGTTAATAAAAGGATATGGTTGTATTTGGTGGTGGTGGTGATAGTCTTCTTGACTTCAGGAGGGAAACTTGTTCTTTGTTTTAAATTATTGCCTTAGTTACTGTTCTATGACTGAGAGGAGATAACACAACCGAGGTAGCTCATAAAAGAGAGCATTTATTTGGGGCTTCATTACAGTTTCAGAGGGCGAGTCAGGGTTTATTATGGAGGAAAGTTGGGTGTCAGGCAAGCAGGCATGACACTAGAGTAGTCTCTCAGAGCTCACATTTGACCTGAAAATTGTAGTCTCAGAGAGAGAGAAAGAGAGAGAGAAAAAGAGAGAGAGAAAGAGAGAGAGAGAGACAGAGACAGAGAGAAGACAAGATAGAGACAGAGATAGAGGCAGAGAGACAGACAGAGACTGGGCCTAACTTGGGCTTCTGAACTCTCAATGCCCTCCTCAAGTGACACACCTCCTCCAACAAGGCTACACCTTCTCCAACAAACCACACCTCCCAATCATTCCTAAACAGACCAGCAACTGGGAGCCAAACATTCAAATATATGAGCCTATGGGGGCTCTTTCATTCAAGCCATCATAATCACGATACTTGTTTTAATGTTCTGAGTTTCTGTTTTATTCCCATTTCTGAAATTGCTGCACTCACTGGAAGTTGTTGAAGATACTTCCAGGGTCAGACGTTTAGGGTCTGTTGGATTTTCAGGCATTAAAGCCTGGGCTTCATCAATGACTAATTAGCTTATCTATCTCCAGGCCTCAATACTGGATTCTTAAGTGGTGTCAGGAAAACAGTGAGAAGTCTTGACTTGAGTGCTAGGAAACAAGTTCACTATCTTTAATCCTAGTCTGTCACTAAACATGTAGTCTGTTTATTGCATGGAGATTCTTGAATATATTATAAGTGTTTACTTTGTTGCCAAGTCCTAGTGAGTGAATCTTTGTGCTAAAATTTCTATTTCTCTATGTTTTATGTGACAAGTACTGGCTAATGTGGTGGACAGGGGCCTAAATTCAAATAGTGTGTGTGTGAGTGTGTGTGTGTGTGTGTGTGTGTGTGTGTGTGTGTGTGTGTGTCTTTTTACTCTTTGACCCTGGGCAAATTACTCATTATGCTCATCAGATTGGAATAATAGCAGTAATTGTCTCTGGGTTGCTAAGAACCTCCAATTGAATCACGTGGATAGTTGGTATATGCTATAGAAGTTATTAAAGGCCACTAGCTGTTTTTAACCCATGGAAAATGAATAGTAATATTACTTTGAATTGCAACTGACTTTCTTCTATCAAACTTCCTCTCTGGGATGAATATATACCTTATCTACCTAATTCTCATGTCTGTCTTTGGGGAGCCCTGTTCTAAGGTTCACATTGTAAGGACAAACCATTAGGATGTGTTTATCTTTGGGATAATAGATATTCTTAAACCATTTGGCCCTCTGAAGTAGTGTTACAGTAGTCTATCTGCTAACAGAAAAGACTTAGTTCTGGCTTTAATTCTCTATCCCTTTTACCTCACTAGTTATGAGCCTGTCCTCCTCTAGAGAATTTAATCAGAATGTACATAACCCCCCAACCTTCATAAGACACATCTGTATAATTTTCATTAGTGCTTTTTCAAAAGACACAGTGATTTTTCAATAAAGGATATCATCCCACCTCAGCAAAATTGCTTTTAATTATCTTGAACTGGAGTTCACAAACATTAAATCAGTTAACCAATTTGTTCAGTTAGTACATGTTCATTTGGCCCATATGCTAGAATTATCACTGTGCCAAAGTGTGTAATATAAAATAAGGTAGCTACTTATCCCAAAGCAGCTGTAGTTTAAGCTGAGTTTGGTAGTGTGTGTGGGGCGCTAGTGAAAACTTAGTAAATGTGTATTGTTTGATGTGAATTGGCTGTATTAAGGACTAAGGCCTTGGGTCCATGGGAAGTTGGCCAAGTCTTCCCTCTAGGACAGCCTCAGAGGGTTGGCAATGTCTTCCCCTGGACTGTGTGCAGATAGATGTGGATAGTGTGTACAAAAACTAGCAACCACAGCTTCCTCTCTGTGGACGTTTATAGCCTAAGATTGCTTGCTTGCACATATCTCCTATCTAGATTACCGAACATCTCCAGCCTATGTTGTACCTAACAAAAGAACAGAGGTTCTGTGTGTGGCATAGTTGGTTCAAGTCCATCAAATTGTGGACAGCCCAGTGGGCCCAGATTTTCTGCATATATGTTTGTGTGTCTGCTCTTCCTTCATTCCCTAACAGATTTCAGCACCCAAGTCATGCTGGTCACAGCAAGCGTGGTGGTATAATTTTCTTGTATTGTTGATGAAATTGATTCAGTAGTTCTTGAAATGTTTTTATGACTTTCTTATGTCTGCACATATCTATGTAATTCTTTATATACCTCTTTTGAAACTCCCGGGTTTTTTTTGTTTGTTTTTGAGACAGGGTTTCTTTGTGTAGCCCTGGCTGTCCTGGAACTCACTCTGAAGACCAGGTTAGCCTCAGTCTTACAGAGATCCACCTGCCTCTGCCTCCCGAGTGCTGGAATTAAAGACATGTGCCACCACACCTAGCTGTTACTCCTCTGTATTTGTTATGTAAGTTAATCACAATTTAACCATCATTATCTGAGTAGAGAAGTGATGTAGCCTATTTTTGAGAGATAATAAATGATATTCATCAACTATGGAAAACATGAAAGTTCTACATATTACCTGACATGCACCATTAGTGGAATACCATAGCCTTGGCATAACTATTTTGGGGGGAAGGAGAAAGGAACAGTTGACTAAAGGTCTTTTTAGGATCTGGGCACACCTTTAATCCCAGCACTAGAGAAGCAGTTGCTGGCAGATTTCTGTGAGTTTGAGGCCAACCTGGTCTACCTAGTGAATTCCAGGACAACTAGAAGACATAATGAGACCCAGGATTTGTTTAAAAATGGACCAACATTTTCATGCTATTTTTACCTGTTCTTGATCTCCTTTAGATGTTTTTTTTTCATAACTTTTACTATTTTCTAAATTTATCTTTCTATTTACCCGTTCTTTCACGAGGACAAGAACTTTGTCTTATTCACTGCTGGTTCCTAGAGTCAGGAAAATATTAATTATCGTTATCCAGTGTTCATGGTAAAATGCAGAATTGCAAATGTTTAAGCTTACAGTAAACAAGTCTTGAACTAGCTTCAGACTTTATGTCTTACTTTTATCTTGCATGTACGTTTAATGGTTTGCTACAAGTTTAAGGTTTGTATTCCTATGCCTATTGGTGGGCACTTTTTTTCTTTTTCGTTTCTTTTTTGTGACAGGGTCTCACTGCATAGTCCTAAATGGCCTAGAATTGTGTAGATCAGTCTGGCTTACAGAGATCTGCCTGCTTTCTTTCTTCAAGGGCTGGGATTAAAGGACTGACCCACCATGCCTAGCTCTCATGGACACGTTGTTGCTTGAGTCCTTGGAGGTCTTCAGAAGCGTGGGCTCTCTGTGATGTTTATCTCCCCCTCCAACATCCAACTTGCTGGTGCCGTTTATGTTTTACTTAGTATCCCCTAACTCTGTGTCTGCTGATTGTTTTGTTCAGTTAGATTCTGTCTTACCCGGTACTATGCATCGCATAGGTCAAAATGGTGACAATATGTATGCAGGAGGAGCGGCTGACACTGTTAAATTCTTATGAGTAGTGTGCTCTAATAATGGTAAAAATCAGCCATAGGACAAAGGTGCTGAGTAGATCTGTACCAAGTGTTTCCCTCCTGAAGTCTGTCAGTTTTAATTCTTGAAGACTATTCATTCTTCGGGCAAAGGATGTGTAATGGTGTGGAATGAATTCTCAATTTTTGTGCTAATTTTAGGCACATAGGTTAAGAGACAGGTTGAATTCATTTTTTTACCCACATTTTAAAGCATTTTGTTTACTAATTTTATATTATAAGGGACAGGAAATAGACTGATATTAAGAAACAACATGATTGTTGGCTGAGACGATGCTAGAAAATTTCCATATAAGAATTTGTCTCCTTTCTTTTGCCTAATTGGGTGATGGTAAATCAAAGTTCATTCCGACTTCCTGTGACAAATCTGATGCCCGCTAAGCCTGGTTGATCACAGAGAGCCATACTTCCTTGTGATAAATGACTCAGAGACTGGGAGAAGGCTCAGGTACTTCCAATGAATTCTTTCTTGTCATGGAAGAGGAAACAAGATTGCAAATTTGAGAGTGGACAGTAATGATCCGTATTGGGATGCTATTTATAATCACAGGCACAGGAAGTTAATTAGTTTTTATTAAGGTAACTGAGCTGATCCAATAGGAAAAGGTGCACATGTTTTGTAAGGGAAAAATGGTTTACAGAGGGCAAGAACTCTCAGGATTTTGTGTCGGCTGGAGGGGTGGGGGGAGGCATTCTGAGTGGTTTAAAATGAACACAGATATAACTGCAGGACAGTTAGTGCGATGTTTTAATTAATTTGATCTTTATTGTGTTGTTATCTGTTTTAGAAACTTTAACCTCAAGAATATAAGAAAATTTTTTCCATGAAGTATATTTGGCTCAGAAGTTCTCGCTGGACAAACATTATAAACCTACATATGTAAATCTATAGAGTCATTAGAACCTGTCTGCTAGATTTGTTAGAGCTTCGCGATGTCATACTTCAAATGCCACCATTATCTCATAACAACCTGTCCTTTGCTCCCCATCCTCAGGAATCAGTCCTTTCAGACTTTGCTAATGGCAGGAAATGGATCAAGGTCATATCATTAATGGCACAATTGTGTTGAAATTTGGGTCTTCCTAAAATCAAGGCGTATTTTTTTCACTTGCACGTAGCTTTCTTTATGAAATATTAAGTCACTTATTTATTATTGAACTTTTTTTTAAAAAAACTGGGCAAAGATGGCTATTTAAAACCTGTCTCACCAGAATATCATGGTAACACTGTTTGAAGGCAATTAGGATTGAATTTATAAAAATGGGACCTTTCAAACTTATGACTGCCTGTCAATGACACGGAACAATGTTATATTCTCCAAATATACAAAGCATTTATTTACTGTGGGTATGAAGTATGAAATGTGATGGTCACTGACCCATAATACAAGATACTCTTTAATACACTGTGGGAATATTTTACTAGTGAATGCTCAGGCAGCCTGAAAGAGTTGATTGATGTAGTTTGCAAAAAGGACCTAACTTGTTCCCAAGCGAGTCATTCAGAAACCTGCAGGATCTGGCTGATTATGGAAGAGAATAGCCCTGTGGACAGGAACGAAAACAGCAAGGGCTGCCGATAAAGAGCCTCAAGGTCAGGAAGGAATCAGTGTGGTTCTAAGAGGCAAATTATAAGGAAAGCAATCAGAGTTATCACCTACACTGTGTCCTACGGTTAAGATAGAACAATTTGCATGGTGCTTCCTGTTCATATTTTCCTTGATTCTGAAAAACCAACAGACTTAAAATGCTCCGTGATTGCACCGCGGCGATTAGTGATAACGGATGCTTAGTGACATGCGCTTGACACAAGCTCCCTACCTGGCTGTGTCGCTAGCTTACACCTTTGTAGAAACTTTCAGGAAGGGTACTGTTTTCTTTATTTTTAAAGGAAGCAAGTCAGTCTAGGACGTGGGGCAATGGGCTATGCACAGACAGTCTGGTCTCCAGTCCATTTGAGAGGCGGAACTCCCGTGAAACCCAGGGGTTGACAATTCACCTACATGGGACAGTAGGCGTTCCCTCATATCTCCTGGAACCCTGGCTCCTCTTGAAATTACCACCCTCACAGCCCCCACATCCCCCACAGCCCCCACAGTCTTCACAGGAGAAGTGTGGCTTTTAGTCATGTAGACAATGTCCCAAGCTTCTGACCTTCAGGCTAGACTCCTCCCAGTTACCTAGCAACAACAAGATAACAGGCCCACCATAAGAGGGGCTGCTTGACCCCCACCTTGCGCTCTCCTCTCCCTCTCTTTCTTTCTCTCCCTCTTACTCTCTTAACCTTTACTTTCCTTACTCTCCCTCTCTTTTTTACTTTCTGGCCTTTCCTCTTTCTCTCTCTTTCCCCCTTCCCTCCTCTTGGCTATGGCTGGTCTTTCTCTCTCTCTTTCCACCTTCTCTCCTTTCCCCCTGCCTTTCTACAATAAAGCTCTAAAACCGTAGATTGTCTTTGTTCATCAAGGCCCGCTGTGCTTGGATGATGGGATAGGCTTTCCTCAAACGAGCCATTTCTAATCTCTTGATGGAAGGCCTTCCTGTGCTCCAGCCATGGACCAGACTAAGGACTCTTGCCTGTGTGGGAACTTCTCTCCCTCTGCTCTCTCTCCTGTATCCCTGGGGCTGAGGGTGTCGCTCCGGGGTCCCTGGTATGGGGGCTACCCCTTGTCCACCCCTGCCCCCTCCCCTGCCGAGTGAGGTCAGTGGCTTAGATGCCTACCCAGGCCAAGTGGAAAGTATCTGGCAGCCCTCCCAAGTCTGCCTGCTCAGAGCACAGGAGCTCTGGCGGGACATGGGATCTCTCCCTCCCCTCTTCCCCCTACTCCCCAAGACCCATGCTCAGCCCCACACTAGGAGACATTTTTCAAATCATGCCCATGACATCCAAGTAGGGAGGAGTCAGAGGTAAGCCTGTGCCCAGTTCAGAAGTTGAGATTCTGCTTCATTATAGAGCTGAGGCAGACAACTTACGTCAGTGATGCTTTTGGTCTGCTTGCCCTGCCTCAACTCTGACCCTCATCCAATAGGCTACTACACCTTTAGCATTTTGTTTTTTAAATTACCTTTTATGTTTTGTAATATGCAAGTTTTAGGTTTACAGAAAAATGGAGCAGAAACTAGTTACATACATCTTTCCCTACTTCCATATCTGTTTGGTCCTTGCTATTAATATCTTTCCTTTATATGATATACTCTTTTACAATTGATGAGTTGTTATGTATATAGTATCACTGACTAGAGTCAATGACGCTTAATTATTGTCCTCTAAGGATATCTATCTATCTATCTATCTATCTATCTATCTATCTATCTATCTATTTAATGTGCATTGGTGATTTTCCTGCATGGATATTGTATGAGGGTGTCAGATCCCCTAGAACTGGAATTATAGACAACTGTGAGCTGCCATGTGAGTGCTGGGAATTGAACCTGGATTCTCTCTTAACTGCTGAGACATCTGTTCATGCCCTATATTTACTTGTTTCTTAAGATGAATTTTAAAAAGATTTATTTAGCTGGTGGGTAAATGGGGTGTACACTTTGATGTCAGCACTCAGTAGGCAGAGGTCAGCCTGGTGGACACAGAGAGTTCAAGGACAGGTAGGGCTACATAGATTCTCTCTCTCTCTCTCTCTCTCTCTCTCTCTCTAAGATATGGTGCTGGAGGAGCAGAGGGTGTCAGCACATATGTTTGCAGATATTTTGTTTGGATGGATTTGGGTTAAGTTGCTTAAGAGTCAAAAGCAGTGAAAAATGATCTTGCTAACTGTTTTAAGGCATAGGCAGGTCAAACCTTTTCATGTGCTAGCATTACACCAATTATAATTACATATGAGAAGGATTTGACAAGTAAGATTAATCATTTGGTCTCCAATTACCTATTAATTGGCTTCCATATGCAGGGTTGTGTGAAAGCAAGGAACACAAAAATCATGACCAAGAGGGCTCATTTTAACCCCATAGAGGTTGCAGTGTAGGGAAGAGAGATGACTAAGGCTATTCTTATAAAGTTACAAGTAAAGCAGAGAAAGGAGGAGAAAGAGCCAGGGCAGCAGAAGGTTTGACAACCTGTTTCTTTAAGCTCAGGCTACTGAATATTTTAGCTTTTTCAGGCACACACATTCTGTCCTTAGTTATTCACCCTGTGGCCACAGGATGAGTGCAGTTTATATTCCAATAAATCTTAACCAGGGCCTGGGTAGCCCATGAAATCCTTTTAGATAGGTCATGCAGTGTGATGGGAGGGACCTCTACATCTGATGATTTCTAGGCCTGATTTGTAGGAAAAATTTACACAACAGTGGCAGTTCAATTGATTGCAAATCCTGCTACAGATAAAAGTAGAAACCAAAAGATTTTGTTTATAGTGAGGGCCCAGCATGTACAATGTGGACCATGGGGAGAAGTTGGGCAACAAGCCAGAATGCCCAGAATCACAGGCCTATAACAAACCCAAATACTAAATTTGCCCTCTAGGTGCAGTGAGTATTCCAGATGTTCTGTATGTGCTGCTGAGAAGATAATTGGAGCTGGAAAGTCCAGGTACAAAAACTGTGTGTATCAACTATGGGTCTGAGAATCTTAAATAAACAACTCCCAAGAAAGGTGGCGTCTGTAGTTAAGGATGCTAGCAGAGAGCTATAGGCCAGAGGGATTTGGCTTTGGTCTGGAATAGGGGGAGCCCTTCTTGATTCTCAGCAAAGGTGTAAAACTACCCTGAAGCACCACATACCAAGGATCTCTCCATAAGCCAAATGCAGATGACCTTAGGATACCAAACTACAGGGAAACTCAACCAGCGGTGTGTGTGTGTGTATATATATATATATATATATATATATATATATATATATATATATATATATATATTTCAGCTTGGAAAAATACTTCATACAGACAGTATCAGGATGAATTTGATTTGTCTTATGTTGTCTGAATACCAGTTTTGTCTTCTTTAGATTGAGTATGATAATAAAACTATTCTAGAACTGTAAATATTATATATATATTATGCTGAGGGGAAAAGACTTTAGTTAGAGAGAGGATATCTGCTAGAGGTTGGCCTTAACTCTTCATGTTCCAGCAAGAAGGCAGTGAAGCTGGGTGGGCCACCCATCAAGGTGGAGACCAAGGAAGGAGGGGTAAGCAGGGTTTAACTCCTATAGTGAAGATATGGCCAGGGCCAGGCATTGAATACTTGTCTAATTTTAATGAAGGGCTATTCGAGATTTTATGAAAGGGGATAATGTAATCTGAACGTGATGTTTTAAAAGGTGAATCTGGCTGTTAAGTAAAAACTGAAGGAAAAAGAAAGGAACAAGAAATAATTTCAATGATTTGGTTGATAATTAACACTAGTGGGGTTGGTTGTCCAGAAGAGAGGCAGATCTTTTTGAGACAGGAGTAGAGGAGCCAGAGGGGAAATGAAGAATTGAATGTGAGAAGTGAAAGGGAGAGAGAGAGGAGACTGTAGAGACTTGAATTTGTGGGTAATGGAGATGTCATTTGGAGGGAAGGCAGGTTTAGGAAGGCACATTGTATAGGGATGCTGGGATGTCGAGATTGTTCAGATGCTGGAGAAAACACATCAAGTGGTCACAAGTTTAGGCTTAGCTGAGGGGTCAATGGAGAGATGCCATTTAAGAATCATCCATAAACAAAGACACAAGATTAGGAATGCATAGCTAACCCTTACCATTTCCCTACCTAGCTACTACTTTATTGACTGATACAGGAGACTGGAGGTGTCTGTGGGACAAAACAGGGTCTCACTCTATTTGTGTCATGTGCCTAATGCATGGTCTGCTGGGTAGGAAGATTCAAGTAAATTCTTAAACTGCTATTCGTTGCCGGGTTTTTTGTTTGGTTGGTTTTTTGTTTGCTTTTTTCTGGAGCAACACTGAATTTCACAGCTTTCTGCTCATGTGGTTTTTTCTTATTTGCTTTTAAAAAGTAAGAAAAGACCAAGACTGTATCATGAGAAACAGGATATTTGGTCAAAGGGACATTTACATGTTTTCCCTCTTGCCATAGCTAAACACAAAGGCTGGGATGGACCACACACTGCCAACCAGTGTGTCCTTGCTGCCTGAATGATCCACACAGCTAGTGGCATAATTGATTGGGCCTCTGGGAACATTATTGATCACTGAAATGACTGAAATAATTGGAGCAGCCAAAACTATGGTTTGGTCCAGTAAGTATGTGGCTATTTAATCTTGTCATTTAATAATTTTTATTTGATACATAATTTTACTATTATAAAGGATTGCAAAGGTCATGTGTCACAATATTATTGTTTTATGAATAAAGTATTATATTTCAAAGAGGCTGCTTGTCTTAACTTACTGGTCCAAATGTCTTATTCCCCTGCATCATTGTGGTATGGATAAGTATGATAATTTGTGAAGAAATCTGTCTTTATGTAGCCTCCTGTTGCAATATTAAATAGCCAGCCTGTTAAATTTTAAGCAGTTTTATAGGTAATGGAATCCTGTACACGCCTAGACCCCTTTGTAAAATAGGAGTAAGTCTGGCACTCAACTCTTATCTGTGTGGTCAACTGTGGGCTGCTTGTTTCAGAGATTTCTAGGATAAGTGTGAATGTATATGTGCCTTGTTTTTAAATTTTATAGGTCTTCAACTTGCTTTGAAATGGAGGATGACCTTGAACTTCTGATCTCCTTGCCTCTACCTCCTGAGTGCTGGGATTACAGGCTTGTGCTATCATCCAAGGCTTATACAGTATTTGGGACTCAATTCAAGGCTTCATGCATGGGAGGCAAGCTGTCTGATCTACATCCCCAGATCTCATTTATATTCTTAATGATCAAAGGTAGTATATAAGAATATAATACAAAGATTTTCATTTTAGAAACAAACTACAAAGGAAGCTTTGGAAAAATTGATGGAATTGATAATATATGAATATTGTTAACTTTTGACCAGTAGATCTTCTCCATAACTCTGCTGGTGACGTGGACCTTGATACAGGCATAAGTATATGAAAGGGTCAGAGAACTGGCTTGTGCCACCAAAGTGGCTGAGACTGGATCATGCTAGAGGAGATCTGCTTTTGTCCAGACTCCGTTCTCTACATTAAATGGAACTGACACTTGTCAGCAGTAGTTGGATCAGCACACAGCCCCTTTTCTAGCCCCCACCCCAGACTCACTGAAAGCAAACACTTAGACAGAGGGTAGCATTTGATTTTATGTACTTTGGCTTCTGAGAAATGACACCATTTTTAAGAACGATATTAGCAACACTTTCAGAAGTTCCAGTCATCACTTCTAATGGCGAAGACTCTGCTAACTGCAGCAAGACTCTGGAAGCCTCCTAGAAGCTGCCTGCTTGGGAGAACAACCTCCTTGTGCCCTGTGCTTTCACATCTGGTGATTCTCCTTCTCCGATTGTATGAGCACAGCCCCCTTCTGCTTTTGCACACCCCTCTCACTTTCTCTAGCTGGACTAGATTTTCTTTATTCTGCCTCATCTTTCCAGGTGAAGTTTTATAAATACTCCTACTTTCATGATAGCCCTCCCAGACACTTGATTCCACCTTTATCTTTAAAAAAAATATATTTATTTTATTGTATTTGTTTTCATGTGTGTGCCTGGGTGCGCATGGATGCAGAAGCCATTGGCTGTCAGATGAGGGTACCAGATTCCCTGATTATGCAGTTATGGGTGGTTGTCAGCTGTCATGTAGGTGACAGGAAACACATCTGGGTCCTCTGCAAGAGTCACAAGTGCCCTTAACTACTGAGCCACTTCTCTAGTACCCACCCCCCACTTATCTTGCATCAAATCTACTCCTACATATCTACCCATTAGAAATGAACATTTAGATCTGTAAAAAAGACTTATGCAGGAATACTCTTAAACATAGAAAACCACAGCTGACCCAGCTGTCAATCAACGGTCTGGGTAAAGAGATTGTTCTATGTGCTTTCAGGGAGCAACTACCTACCAAGCAGCCCAGGAAGCCTCTACGGCTCCTCACAACACATGGGAAAATTGTGCAGCACGAAAGAGTTCAGAAACAAGAGGTCATGGACAATCTTTCCATGGATATAAAATTTAAGTACATGCGCAATACTAATGTATACAACTTAAGTACATGGGCAATGCTAATCTATGGCAGAAGATATCAGGATAGCGATAGCTTTCAGGCAGGAGGGCTATGAGAACGTCTGAGGAGGACTGGAGGAAACTCTGTGGGCTGAAGGAAATGCTTTAAGGCATAGAACTGCAGCCCAGGGCTTTGTAAGTGTCTGCATACCTGAGAACAACTCACTGACCGCAGCACAGGTACTGCCAAGAGGAAATAAAACCTCAAGGTAACGTAATAAAGTGAAGCACCATCTTTGTGTCTCTTAGTTCTACTCACTACTCACTACTTCAGGCATGATGCTTTTTGAATCCCCTCACTGTAAACCTCTTCTCAAAAGGGCAACCCAGCATATATCAATTATGCGTCTCCATGGTCGAGTCGAAGGGTTGAATTTGCTAGTTTTCATGACATGCAGAGCTTACCTCTATTCTGAGTTTGAAGAGCTTCAGATATTATTAGATGGCAGACAAGAAAGGCTTGGAGAGATTGCCAAGCTCTTTGTAGCTCTGTTGACATCACAGTGGGGTTCTTCACGCACCAGTGGTGGGATTTCTTCATATGCATGTAAGTGTTTTTGTTTTAAGAGATAGGTTTCCCTTCTTTTTTTCCTTTCCCACTCACCTTCACTTAACGGGATTTCGTGGGCATGCTTTGTATAAATACCTGAGATGGTTCTTGAAACTCTGCTCTCAGTAATGTCTGCCCAGCTTCCTTTATGGAATTTCTAAACCACTTTAATATTCCTCTTAAGTTTCTCACAGGCGAGCTTCAGACCTTTGTGAAATGTAGGTAACAGCTAATTCATTTGCCTTCCCTCATGACTAAATGAAACCCTGATAACATGTAAGCCCCTAGCAATGTTTACTGGGTAGATTGATAAACAACTGCTTGCTTCTCACATGTAGCTGATGAAGTACACCAAGCTGCGCCCAGGCAAGACACTTGGGATGAATTGTATTTTACAGTTTTACACTCTGCCCCCTTTGCTCGGCTCTCCCACCCTCCCTCCCTCCTATGACTTTATAGCTACATCAGTGCACCGTAAGTATTCTTATCAACACCATAATACAGAAGTTTTTGAAAATAAAACAAAACCCATAAAATGAAAGCAATTTGCACCAAAAAAGGATTACTGTTCAAATGAGATTGTAGCACTTACATGTTGGCCTTTTACTTTATTGAAGTCATTGTAGTTTTTTTTTTTTTTTTTTAATAAAACCAGGCATCTCAAAACAAAATGTGTTTAGAATGAAATGGCTTAAAATGTAACACACACACACACACACACACACACACACACACACACCAGCAGTGTGTCTAAAAGATCTAGAAAATGAAATATGCCCCTTTCTCTTAGCAAGGAACAGACGGCTCCATAAAGCAGCTGTAGAAATTAATTCACACAGATAGCTGACATTTCCAAGCTGACTGCCTCTTAGAGAAAATGATGTCATTCTCCAGTAGCCTGATGGCAGTCATCAGCCAGAGAGGACACAAGCTAATAAGGTTCATTGCTCACCTAGTTTCCTTTTTTCCTGTCTCTCTCTGTGTCCTTGGATGCCCATAATTTGGCACGGTGTTCCTAGAACAATTTTGAAGAGAGACTAGAATTTTAAATTTTGTCAGAAAATTGAATTAATAAATCACCACCCTCTTCCTGTGGATCAAAGTCATTTTCCAGTTTATTCATCAATACCCCATTTCCAGTCGGCCTCCTTTCTAGATGTTTATTATTTTGAAGGATGTCAGCTACCAGGTTCAGAGGAAGCCCCGACAACACAAAAAGGGGAAGAGGGCTTAAAATGTCTTTTCCTTTCAACATGGGAGCACTGTGCCAGAATCTTCTGAAATACACAGTAGAAGAGTCCTCGATTTGACTTTACTCCTGGGTAAATTATGACTTTAAAAAGAGTTTTAAGAAAAAAATTCCACAGCTCAGCGAGGAAAATGGGAGTAAGGGGTAAGCCAGAGATGCCAGCTTCGCTCACGGAGCTGCCAGGCTCTTCTGTGACATGCCATGCGGAGCCTGCCTTTCTGAGTTTGGTGCCCTGATATATCCACTGCCTGTTCTCTCTTTCCTAGCAAGGCCTGCTGGAAAACTTGCCACAGCTATCCTAAACGGATAGAATGAACCATCTAGGAAACAAAGGGTACTGATGAACTTGGGAAGGCATCCATGCATTGCAAATGCAGAAGAACTTCAACCAACGGTGCTTTGTTTACGAAGAGTATAAGAACTGACCTATCTGTAGCCATCTAGTTATTCTCGAAATAAACTTCTGTACAGAGGTATTTATATCACACCCTAACAGATGCTTGAGAGTTGAAACATTTAGACCCAATGGACCGGAGAAATCTCATCTCCACTGCAACTCAAGTGCTCCAGAATGTTCCAGAAGTACCCTACACTAGATGGTAGGCTAGTCACTTTAACTAATTCATCAGTCAATGGTGTTTTGTCAATAATATAATGAAAAAGGAGATCTTGGTCAAATTGGAAGAAGCAGAGAGTCAATAAATGTAATAAATTAGGTAATTTATAACTTCTGCATAAAGGGTCTGTTTCCTTTGAAGTAATTGTATGTGGAATTAATTCAAGTTATGCTTGTTTATATCTGACTCTATATAAGTCCTCTTCAAGGATTTACACAAGGGACAAGATAAGAGAGACACTGTTCTTGCTTCAAAGGCACACATTCCCAACAGTGTATTATAGTATATGTATTTAAAGGAGCTATATTCTAGAAGTCATGTGCCCTACGTAGTCAACTCTCCCTGAGTTCCTCCAAATGGGTGCTATGTTTTACCTGCTTTTGCTTTTATTCATGTTTTTCTTTTGTCTATTTCTCTATGGTCAAATGGATATGTTGATTAATAATAAAATAGCTAATATTTACTGATTATTTTTGATTTGCCAAGGCCTTTGGAAACATTAGCCAATTGAATTCTCAGAGCAATCATATAATTATATTCCTTTTAATGGCCATGTAGCAGTAGCAGGGCATGTGGCAAGAGCCTTACAAAGTGTAACTTGTCCAAGGTCAGAGCTGGAACACAAATCTTCTACATCCAAGGCTTCTACTAGTATAGCATGAAGCTCAGGTTGGTAAGGAGAGAAAAGAAGTGGAGGCCCCAGGAAGGGACACTCTTTCTGCTTGTTCAATTATGGAGTTTTATGGCTGATCTGCTCCTCTAGCTGTACAGTTTGGTCAAATGATTGGTCACACCCTGAAAGAGTCCCTCAAGTTATGCTCTGTTTTCTCTGAGCCATCTAGCACAATTCTAACTTTTGCACTAGAAATTGGAAATCTAATATAATAGGATTGCACTAGATAGTCCAAGAGTATAACTGCTATTGGCTAACTGTTGATATGATGTTTTATATAACTCAGGTTTCATCCCAAGAGGGGAAAGGTATTCAAGGGTCCACCTGGGCTAGACTTAAGGTATGGTTACTCACTGAGAAATACTGTTGATTTGGGGCAAGGGGGGTCAAAGATATGAA
>LR749972.1:96381-130080 GCA_902729485.2 Mus minutoides
GTGTCAGGTACTCTGGAACCTGAGGTACAGTTTCCTATGAGCTGTCATGTGGGTGCTGAGAACGAAACCATGGTCCTCTGCAAAAGCGCCAATTGCTCTGAACTGATGAGCCGTCTCTTCAGCCTCACCTGACCTTAGTTTTTAAACTAGGGATCACCATACTAAGGAGAGAGCTTGTAGTTTCATGGGAATGCGGGGAGGTGGTAGACTCCTCCTCCTCCTAGGTGAGGACATTAAGGTTGAAAAGAGAGAATTAATGTCTGATTCTGAGACAAAATAAATGAGAAGAGGTGGGCTTGAATGTCCATGTCACAGGGGAGGACACTTCATAGTCCACACAATAATGCAGGGTGCTTAGACAACTCTCATCAAGTGGCCCACGCCATGGCAAATCAAAACCCCAGTCTTCAGGAAACACTGGCAACTGATTTTCCCGTTCATTGTCAGCATGCAAATCTCACAAACACAACATTCATGCCCCTCATTAGCATTACCCAGGCTTCATTCTTTGCATCTCTGGATCCATCTTCTAGCTCTGAATGAAATTTCCTGGGAAACGTTTTCTATGAATGGAATGCATGAGGGTCTGTCCCAAGAGGGAAGAAAAGAAAACCAGCATAACAGACAAAACAAAGAACTTTCCCCCTGCGATACCACAGTCAAGAGCAGACAGCAGCTACGCTTTCCCAAGGGCAGGTAGAGATACTGAATGGGTGGTATTCAGTCATGCCAAGAACCTCACTCTCTCAATTTACCAGGTGAGCCTCCTTTCTTGTTGAAAAAAAAAAAGCTAAAAGGGATTTAAAAGTGCTCTGGTTAAAAGAACGATGGACAGATCTTCTCAGTAACAGATAAGCATCAGGTCTGTCTCACCTATTGTCAGCTAGGGACGGATACAATTTGTGCATTGTTCTCCCTGTACTGGAAGAGGGAGGGTAAACCTGATCCCCTGGCTCAACTTACAAGGCTTACCAAGAGCAGACATCCCTCTTCCTCCGATGGGAGCTTTGTTGGGTGATTGGCATGTTGGCTAGGTTAAAAGTGGAAGGATAGCCAGCGCTTATGTAAGTTAATGATAAAAAGTGGCAGTAGACCTTGTGTGTGTGTGTGTGTGTGTGTGTGTGTGTGTGTTTGAGAGAGAGAGAGAGAGAGAGAGAGAGAGAGAGAGAGAGAGAGAGTCAGATAATAGAGGCTGTCTGGTCTGGCTAGAGGAAGAAACACTTAACACTAGAAAACAAACACCGATTAACTTCGACTTGAACCTTCTTGATTTGTAATTGTCGTCCTGTTTTGCTTTGTAGCAGTTTCCTAGCTAATGTGAGCATCCTATTCCTGAGCTGATTTAAGTTATGTTGGTTTTAGTTCTTAACAGCATGACTGAGGTATTGTTTACATACCATGAAATCTACCTGTTAGAAGTGTGAGACCTGATGGCTTTTAGGAAGAGTATGGATTTGTGGAAATACCCCTGAATTGGATTACTCCAAAAGGAAAGCCAGTCCCTATTGGCTATTACTGCTAATACCCACTGTAGACACCTCTAATCTGCTTTCTGTCTCTATGGGTGTGTCTATTGGGTCTTTAGTGTTCAAGAACATGGCTGGTTTTCTATGATGAGCTTCCTTTACATAGCACACCGTTTCCCAAGTTTGCCCTTGCTATAGCACTGCCTTATTTTTTGTGTAGTCAAACACTACTGTATTACGTGGCTAGATCACATTATATTTATTTAATCATCAATTAATTGACATTTGGTTTGCTCCTGCCTTTTGGCTGTCATTGGTAATGCCACTATGAATTCCTGTGGACATATTTTTTCCTGTGAGTATGTGTTCATTTCTTTTTGGCATTTACCTAAGAGAGAAACTGCTGGGTTGTGTGCGGATTCTACGTTGACTATCATGAGAAAATCCCACAGTGTGTCTAATCAGCACCACCATTTTATATTTTCACCAGCAAATTCTGAGAACAACAATTACTTAGTAACTTTTTTTTTTCCTGCTTATAGGATTCTAAAGTGCGGTAAAGCTGAGAAATGGCTTTGGAAGTTCATTTGACACTGATTTAGGAAGCCTACTTTTCTTTTCAAACTACAAATGTATCTGTATCTAGGGAGCAGGTGCTAACAGTGAAGTTTATAATAATCTTCAGCAGTTGCAGGCAAATCCTTATCTAACTCGTTCTATATATGCATTATTCTCTTACATTCATATTTTCCACTATTTCACTTGTTCTTTGATTATAGGCCACTGATACTAGTCTAAAAAGTAAGTGTGTGTGTGTGTGTGTGTGTGTATTTACATTTCAACAAATCTTTCACAAAAACATAGACCAAAGCATAAGACCAGAAATCAAAACAAGACAGTATTTGATCTTTAGCACAAAAGTATATGCATTCTTACTTTTACCTAACCTCAAAATGCTATGAAATACTCCCAAACTCTGAAATCTCCATAGTCTGAGTCCATCAAACAAGCCAGCAATGGCTGGAGGATAGACAGATATGGGTGGAGAAAGAAGGCCAGAGGGACCTTGGCTCTTCAGTGCAAAGCAGTTGGCATGGCAGCCAGTCACACTGTGGGGCTTTGTTTTCTGATTCACAACACAAGCACAAGGCTTGTGAGCATCCTTTATCATTTCATGAGATAGACTGTTTATAAGGCAAATAGATTTGGCCGTAACTCTGGATTTTTTTCATTACTGTGTTAATGTGTAAGATACCCGATCCTCTCCTCTTGTGGACACCAGTAATCATTCTTGCTTTAATTTTCACATGTGTGAATAAGTCTTGGGTCCAGCTAATCTGCATCTGACAGTGTGTGCAGAATCCTTGATGAGCCTTTTCTGTCCTACTGATGATATCACCCCGGCTCCTTGAAAACCAAGGCATCTCCAGGCATGTGCTGCACGTTGAGACTTGATCTCTGCCTTCCCTTTGGTCACTTTCATCTCCATTTGCTGACCCCAGTTTATGCGGATGCTCCACTCCTCAGTAATCTGTGCCCCCCCACCCCCACTTCCCCTGCCAGACCTGGGCTGTCATACTCTATTCTAACTGATACTTCAAATACTTATTTTACATAAAGAGTATTTTCTTCCCCGTGATCCCTCTAAGATATTCATGGCTAGCTAAAAATACCTCAGGATCCTGCTCTCCAGTACAGTTTCAAGGTTAACCTGAAAACTGTTATCTCTTGCTTAGACTGCATGAAAATCTGTTTTTATCTCTGTAACAATTCCTTTGTTTAAAAAGCATTGCAGTACCTGACTGCACGACAGTTTCCTCAGATCTCAAGCAGATGAAACCTTGCTGGCAAGAAAACAGGTTCTGCTTATCTGTATGCCGGGCTGGGTTTGTTTCCATCCAGAGTTCTAAACAATTAATTTATGATAATCCATCGTGGCAGCAGGAAAGGGTATCAGCCTCACCCGTGTATATTTCTAACAACAGACAAACACAAGTAATTTTGATAATGTCTTGTGTGTCTAGTGATGTGATTTTCCTGTGACTGTCTTTGAGGGAGAATTTATAATTAAATCAGAAGGAGAAAACACTGGAAGCCATTACTCTGTCAAGTGTACTGCTAGTGTCCTGTCAGAATCTCCACAGAGGAGACATGGAAAAGGTTCACAGACTGGAGATCAGGAGTGAGATTGGGAGAGTTTGTATGCATTTCTGCAATGGCTTAACAGGACATTTGAGTTTCTTTTTAAACTAACTGGGTATTATAGAAATCTACTTCAATTTTTTTTTCAAGTAAAGTAATTCACAAATCTTTTCTTTTTGAAATTGTATGCAGTTATATATCGCCAGTCAGTCAGGAAGTATTTGAAAATGACTTTTAAAATCTGGCTCATTGGGCTGGTGAGATGGCTCAGTGGTTAAGAGTGCCGACTGCTCTTCTGAAGGTCCCGAGTTCAAATCCCAGCAACCACATGGTGGCTCACAACCATCTGTAACAAAATCTGATGCCCTTTTCTGGAGTGTGAAGACAGCTACAGTGTACTTACATATAATAAATAAATCTTTAAAAAAAAAAAGATTAAAAATAATCTGGCTCATCTCAGTGGTCAACTGATACCCTTGGAAAGAGGAAACCTCAACCGAAGAATTGGCTTTATTGGATTGGTCTGTGGGGGTGTCTGTGGGGCATTTTCTTGACTGTTAATTGATGTGGGAGGGCCCCAGTTTGGGAGGTATCACCTGTAGGTGGGTAGTCTACTGTGAACCTGGGAACAAGCGGGTAAAGAGCGTTTCTCCATGGCTTATGGATGAATTTCTGCTCTGCTTGAATTCCCACTCCAGTTTCCTTTAACCACAGACTGTAACCAGTAAGATAGCCTAACTCTTTCCTCCCAAGTTGCTTAGGTCAGTGTTTTAGTGTGACGAGTGTGATGATACTCTAATCTAATATACTGGATAAAAGTACTCCCTGCCAAGCCTTAGCGCCTGAGTCTAATCTTGGATACACAGGGTGGAGAAGAGCTTCTTTCACAAATTATCCTGACCCCGAGATGCAGACTTTGGCATGCATGCATGTATGCATGAATATAAAAAAAAAATTAAGTTTGTGTGTGTGTGTGTGTGTGTGTGTGTGTGTGTGTGTGTTTGTAGCATGTTCATAAGACAGCTTGCAGGAATTGATTTTTCCTCGTTCTATCATATGAGTCCCAAGAATCAAGTTCAGGTTATTAAGTCTAGCTGCAAGTGCGTCTGTCTATACACTGAGCGATTAATGCCACTGGCTCTGAAAATAATGTCACCCAGGTTTTCTCAGTGCTTTAATATGCATTTTTTTTTCTTCTGTAAGAAGAAACTTTAAAGGGAGTGGACGAGAAGACAGTGTAAGGACACTAATTCTACATCTGATGGCAAGTAGTGCGAAGCCGAAGCATCGTGTGTGAAGCCTACAAAGGGAGGTCTGCTTTTGACATAACCCGTGGCGCTTATTCCACTGAAACATGGGGAGGGAGAGATGCAGTGTACACACTAGTGCCTACTCCTGTCCTCATTATAATGTGGCCCGAGGCTCAGCGCTAAACATTTTTCTAGAACATAATGAGCTGTGTACTGTAATGAAGGTGTTTGAAATCGATTTGACTGTTACTTAGTATAAAGCGGCCCCGATCAAAGGCTCTGGCAGGACGGCAAATACTTCAGCATCCACGGACAAAGGCCTTGGTGAGACTGGGCTGCGTAGGGGCAAGCAGAGAGGTGTGGTGGGAGGTGTGGTCGCTCACACCGAGCCAGGAACTCCACGAAGCAGCTGATCACTTGGGTCCCCAGCCACTGTATGGGATGATCCCCATGATTGTCTTGAAGGAGAGTTCAAAACTTGCCTTCAGTTCCTCCAGGGTCCTTAGGATTTTTGCATTACTCCTTCATGGCGGTCATGAGTCCCCCTCCTCAGTTGATTTGTGGAATGAATTTTACTGAATGCCGTTTCATCTTATTGCCATAGTTACAAACCGAGAAATCGAAGCTTGCTAGGCTGAGCTGAAAATAGCTGACTCGGTACAAGGCGGAGAACTAATTCTCATGCAAAGCTCTGTACTCATGCACAATCTCTGATTGGGAGAACAATGGAAAGTTGGCTGTGTGGAAACCAGACCTGCTGATGCCTTTCTACTCTTAGCGTAGACCAACCTTGTTTGAATGAAATGCCTTAAAACAGAACAAGGGGGCTGCTTAGCAGCTGCTCATCTTAGCTTCTAAGTTACTGTTGAAATGATTGTGCAGTAGTGATGTTTATACAAGCAACGTGGGGGAGTTTATACCCACTTTTAAATAAATGAAGATCTTATAAAATGTCTTAAATTCATGGAAGGTTTAAAGCATGCAAGCACAGTGTTTACAATTAGCCGGCTAATCTATCATCCACCTATCAATTACTATTTCTCAACCACCCATTCACCTATCTGCCTATCTATCTACATTTTATTATCACAAAGGAAATCCATAACCTGTGTCAATGGGCATATTTGATAGGAAAAGTTTGGGGTAGAGCATAAAAAGAAGTTGGGTGTTTGACTGTTTAAAGCCCAACTGTTAGCATTCCTTCTAGACTCCGCCCCAGAGTTACCTGGCAACAGTCAGGTAAGATCTGGTTTACTATAAAAGGGGCTGTTTGTCTCTCCTTGCTCTGTTACTTACTCTCTGCCCTTTCTCTCCTTGAGCCCACCCCCCAAGCCCTCAACATCATCTTCTCTTCTCTTCTCTTCTCTTCTCTTCTCTTCTCTTCTCTTCTCTTCTCTTCTCTTCTCTTCTCTTCTCTTCTCTTCTCTTCTCTTCTCTCCTCTCNAGAGAGAGAGAGAGAGAGGAGTCAGTATTAGGTATTGAGCCCAGGATTCTGCACAGAATAGACAAGACCTCTATTATGAGCTGTATTCTTTGCCCTACAGTATATTTATAGGAGAGTTATTTAATTTGTATAAGTGATCAGGTTTTAAAAATTATCTGAATCCCAAGGTCCTTTTCAAAACAAAGATTTTTTTTTTCATTATGTGTATGAGACTTATGACTGCATGAATGCATCTGCACCATTGCCCTGATGTCACAGAGGCCAGATGAGAGTGCTGGGTCCCCTGGAACTGGAGTTACAGATGGCTGTGAGCCACTATGTGGTGCTGGGAATCAAAACTAGGTTCTCTGCAAGAACAGCCAGTGCTCTTAACCTCTGAGTTAACTCTGCAGCCCCACGAAGGCCCTTTTAACCCAACATTTAATGTACTAGAGCCTTGTTTTATTAGCTATGTGGTAATGACTTTCCAATGTCAGTTACATTAGTCTTGGCCTTTAAATGACAAATCATTTTCTTTGACATTTATTTCATTTCTTCAGCTTTCCTGCTTTTTTTTTCCATCTGTAAAATGAGGGAGTAAGATTAGACCTCTGAGATCTTTATCAAGCAGAAAAAAAATTCCAACTTAATTATTCTTTAATTTTCACTAATTCAGCCTGCAGTTTATTTGATTTAATTTGGGTTTTAATGGTTTTGGCATATTTGAATATAATTTTATGGTATTTGATCAACAATTTGAAAACAAACACAGCTAGTGGCAGAAATTTCCGAGTCCATAGGAAACCCAGCCCTGGATCCAATTCACTAAAGGCTGGAAAGTGCTTGTTGGCAACCCCACAACTTCTGCACCATCTCTTTTATATGCAAACATCTTGGGAAGACTGAAGAGGTCCTGGGGAGCTGGGTAAGGAGGGCAAGAGAAGTGAAGCGGGCCACAGTATTCTCTGTATCTACACTACAGTAGTTGCTGTGTGGGCAGACTGGCCTCCTACTTGTAGAAAAGGGAGATGTGAAGCCAGGGTTTGGCAGAGTATGTACTAAAGGTCTTTATTTTCTTTTCAAAAGTGTGGGAAAATCATGGTGGTATGAGCCTGCACTGCCAGCAGCACTCAGGAAGCAGAGGTAGGAGAATCAAGAGTTCAGTGTCACCCTTGGCTACTTATTCTGAGGCCAGCCTGAGAGGAAGTGACTGACCCTTGTAAAGCTCAAGAGAAATCAAATTGCATCAAAATTTGAGAATGTGGGGTGAATGCACAGTGGCAGGTTTCCAGTTGCTACACCTTCAAAAAGCCAGTCCCTAAAATTTAAGCTCCAGATTAAGCTCCAGAGAAAGAGTCAGAGACAGACAGAGAGACACAGAGAGGAAGACAGAGAGAGAGAGAGAGAGAGAGAGAAGAGAGACAGAGAGGATGAGAGAGTGAGTGATAGATGTAGTATAGAATAGAGTGTATTCAGGGCATGGGAAGGGGAGTTGGGAAGGGAGTAGAGACAGAGAAAGAAAGACAGAGAGAGAGAGAGAGAGAGAGAGAGAGAGGAGTAGAGGCAGGCCATCAACACATGGAGAGAGAGGTGGGAGGAGAATGAGGACAGAAAGGGAAAAGGGTAAGAGAGCAAGAGAGTAAGAGAGAGGAGGGAGAAAGCAGCCCCTTTTATAGTGAGTCAGGCATCCCCGCTGTTGCCAGGTAACTGTGGGGCAGAGCCTAGAAGAAATGCTAACAGTGACAAGTAAGACTCGGTCCACATTTGTTAGCCAATAGAAACCCCTATGGTGAGTTTAAGGGGGCAGTGGTGATTGATGATGGTGCTGCCATCTCTGTCCTTATTTCCAGTCCTTTCAGAGACCACTCAGTGTCACTCATACCTGTCTCCAAACCCTGCCTTATTGTGACAGTCTAGAGAGTCTACAAGAACTGATGAGATGGAAACTGTGATTTCATGTAAAGTGGAAATTGAAGTTACTGTGGAGGTGGAGTGCAGCTCAGTAAACAAGTATTCCATGCAAAAGGCCCTGGCTTTATTCTTCCGCACCAAAACAAACAAATGAGCTCCTTTCACACTATGGATGACCCAGAACCAAATATACAGGCACATGGAAGACAAGACATGGGAGGTTTTATAGATCAGACACACTTCTCTCATACAGCTTCAAGCTTGGTAAACACCTACACCCACACGAGGGCACATTCTTCTTTCTATTTATCATGAAAGCAAAGTTATGTTTGGGGTTATCTTTTTCTGAAATGGATGTGAATAAAGCCTTATAAGCTGTATACTTATAGCAAATCTCATTCATTGTTCAGCATGTAAACTTCACCGATAGCACAGGTACTACAGCCTCATTCTTGAGAATATACATTGTTACATGGTACTCAGAAGAACGGGACCAAAGCAAACATCATTCCCTTGGACCCTATAAGTTTCCAATTCTGCTAGTATCTCCCATTTTGTGCTATTGTTTTTTACTGCCTGCTACAACTCAGTATATAGCGGACA
Source organism: Mus minutoides (assembly GCA_902729485.2). Lineage (NCBI taxonomy): Eukaryota > Metazoa > Chordata > Mammalia > Rodentia > Muridae > Mus > Mus minutoides. The sequence goes on from LR749972.1 coordinate 105,177, forward strand.
TGGTACAATGTCCTTAAGTAGGGACACATGATAAGATGTAATGGCTAAATCAGCTCCCCCCACCCCCAATGTCCATGAAAGGGACAGAATACAACCAGCACAAACAACTCAAGACAAAGAGAAACAGACCTGAGTTAGACCGTGGGCCTCTCAGGCTGCAAAAAACGTTTTCTGCCCTTCAGTAAATAATGCGGCCCAACAGTGACCCTGGGACAGTTCACAGATGCTGAGCCCAACTAAAGATATAAAGGACATGCTAGCTTTACCCTGGATGGTTCCTTCCCCAAAGGCTTTGTAGAAATTAACTAGCAGATTATTGTTACTTTCTGTTTCCTGCTGGAAAGTGCTATTGTTTAGTTAACATGGCAACCATGATTGTTTGGAAAGAGGATTGTGTTTGGAAGTCCTGGAATCTGTGTTACTTATGTTTGAAATTCACCATGGACTTCCCACAGTTGGCTAGAGTGTCTTATGTACGGAAACAGCACACTCTCTTTTCCGTCATTAGACAATTAATCTGTTTTCTCTCTTTTCCAAGCCAGTGAAGCCGATCTACTTCCTTTGCAGAAGAGAGATGCTTCAAGATAAAGCCATATGCAGAGTCCTCTCAAAGGCCAGCTGTTCTCGGAGGAGAAAAAGACATCCTGTTTGACAGGGTTACCAACATTAAACGAGTTATAGGGACTCTATCACATCCATGAGTGTGAGTGAGTTCATAAAGGAATGAGGCTAAATCAGCTCTTATTCTAGCCCTCCCTCCCTCCCTCCCTCCCTCCCTCCCTCCCTCCTTCCCTCCCTCCCTTTCTCCGTCCTTCTTTTCTTTCCTCCTTTCTCTTCTTAACAGATACTAACAAATAGGTTGCATTCAGAGCTTATTTGGGACTGAGCATTAATATCAAGTGAATTAGGAAAGATCTACATCCATTATGAATTTGTTAAGGAGGTACTTGTTAGGCAGCGAGTGTGTGGGAAGCAGAGGGAAGATGCCCATATCAAGGACCTCTGCTGGCTCTTCTAAACTGCTTAAGCCTCAGGTCAAGCATTTACTCATGCAGGACAGATTTGTATCTGTGTGAGAAAATGTAAGCTACTTTGTAACAAGGTAAAACCTGATTTTAATTAATGCGGTTCCATAGCCGTTATTAAGGCTTTTACCCCTGCATTTGTTCCTGTTCCTTTTCTTTTCTTGAGAACAAACTTGAAATTTTATATATTCTTATAAACCACTTCTTATATGATGCCTATCATCTGGAATTTCTTAAAACAGTTCTAATTAACAAGTGGTAAAAAATATATTTCTCATAAAAATTATTATAAGTATATGGAACATTTTTTGAAAGATGACTAATGAGGAAAACCAAATTCCTCCTGTTAATATGTAACATAGAATGTTAAAAATATATAGTGTGTTACCAAATACTGACTCCAGACATGTCCCAAATTGTTATTTTGAGACATGTTTATGTCAAATAAAACGAGTAAAAAAAAACCCTTTAAAGCATCTCTAAATGGCTAAAGTAACAGATAAGTGTTTTTAAAGTGAGGCCATGGTAAATAATGCCCCAGGCAGAAGGAAAGATTGGCCTAGGACTTTTGCCCCTTAAAGTTAGGCCACAGCAAAACCTAGGAGGCAGCCATTTGTAAAAGATGGTGGTATTTGACTGTGGGAAAGCTGGGTGAACTTTCTGAATGTGCCTTGGGCTATCTGGCTACCCTGTGTGTTTGCCTGTCTATCTTTTGTTGTCTAGATATAGTTGGTGGTGGTTTGTTGGTTTTTAAAATTCTGTGGATAGTAGGGTTCTTTATTAGAACTGTTGGGAATTGGATGTTCTGTAATTAAATTAAATTACAAAGTAGGCATAAAAATTATTTTAAAAACTAAACTATTTCATATATATACATATATATATATATATATATATATATATATAGTTGTAGTGCTGGTGACAGAACTCAGGGTCTCGTGCATGGTAGGAAAGCACTCTACCATTGAGCTATAGCTTGCATAAACATACATGAAATGCAAACAAACATTTCATCCATGTGAAACAAGTGTTCTGTTACTTTTTTGTTTAGTATTTATATAATTTTTATATTTTTTAATACTTTAATATTTTTATAATTTTTTATAAGTCACATCCTCTCAGGCATGATGTGGTTTTAAACTATGTATAAAGCAGGGTGAGAGGGGCAAAGTGCTAATTTTGTCTGTTTGTAAACCTTTCCCTGATCTGTCTCCAACTTATGATGACATTTCTCTTTCCTACGCTGCTTTTTCTCCATGTCCAGTGTGAGTAGAACAGGTATAGAGACCCAGGAAAGAGGGCTTGTTTCAAGTTTAAAGTTGTTAGACAACCTCATTAGCTAGCCACGTGTGGAAGGCAGCATCGTCTGCCACGGAAATGCTGAGCATTGGAGGCACAGTGCCTGTAGGAAACGGTGTGTGAGCTGCGTTTGATGGCCTGGAGGTGAGGCACAGGTGTTCAAAGCAGACTGCCCCTCGTTTTAACTGGACACATCTTTGACATAACGATGTCACCTGCTTGATATTTCCTGTACTGAATCACACCACTGAACTTGCCTTCCCAAGATCTCCTCTGCTAACGATCGGCCTGGTACACTCGATTTGATTCTTTTTCTTTGGATGACCTTTGTAGGCCATGATAATGAGGAATCACAGAGGTGGTCGAAGGAAAGTGTGAGTGCATTGGATTCTGCAGTAGAGTGGCTGAGCCTGGCAGGGTGTTGGTGACATTTTAAACATTTGATCGACTTAAATATGTGGCCGTTCTATCTATTGGATTGTCAGCCAAATGCCTAACCTGAGAGCACAACGTAGGTTTGATGTTCAAGCTAGACACCCTCCTTGAGAGGCAAATCATGATAACAGGGAAAAGTTTTACATGAACAGGTGAAAATATAGAGTGTTGAGAAGTGCTAATGAAATCTTGGAAATCTTCTAACAGTCAACTCTGAACATGAAGTAGTTCAACAAAAATTATTCTCTCTCTCTCTCTCTCTCTCTCTCTCTCTCTCTCTCTCTCTCTCTCTCTCTCTGTGTGTGTGTGTGTGTGTTTTCCTGACAGAGTCTTATACATCTCTAGCTGTCCTAGAACTCAAGAATCTCTGAGAATCTACCGCCTCTGTATCCCTAGCTCTAGGATATAAAGGGATGCTGTAGTGAACAGTGGCAGTGCTCAAACCTAGGGCTTCATGTATGCTAGGTCAGTATTCAGTTACGTGGCAAGCTCAACCTCAACAGCCATTATTATAGGAAAATTTTCATTCGCTCAGGTTACAATATAAATTTAAAAAATGACAGGGAGGTCTTCACTAAGACAGAAAGTAGACAAATTAAAATACTGAAAATACTAAAGGTTAGGCAAGTTAGAAGAAATACATGTTTTTTAAAGTTCTGTATAAGGCCTTACTTCTTTTTTTGTCTTTTAAATGATTTATTTATTTGTTTTATGCATATGGGTATATATGAGTACACTGTCTTCAGGCACACTGGAAGAGGACATTGGATCTCATTACAGATGGTTGTGAGACACCATGTGGTTACTGGGAATTGAACTCAGGCCCTCTGGAAGAGCAGTTGGTGCTCTTAACCACAGAGCTACTTCTTCGGCCCCAGAAATACAGCTCTTAAGTTATATAAGCAGCTAGCAAAGCAATAATGTCATCCCAATACCTGGTTGTTTTATGAAATGAAATAAAGCAAACATATGGTTGCCATCTTTCAAATCGTTCAGCTCCCCCCCCCCCCATCATCTAAGGGAACCTCCGGCTGTGTGGGAGGAAGATAAGTACTTGGTAACAATGTAGTAGCAGGTTTCCGGCAGCCTTAGCAAAAAGCTATGAAATAAAGGTTGAACAAATCATTAATGTTGGGAATTCAATTAGACCACATACCTTTTAATGATTCAAATGGATCTGCTGGAAGCCAAAAAATAAAACATAAAAACTTTCCCTTTGTTCCTTGTGGCACATTCTTACATAGCAGGTAGAAGTAATCATTCCCACCTCTCTGGTTCTCATTGCCAATGTAAAATTCTTGTCTCCATGTTTGTTGTAGTGTGGTCCAGATGGATAGGGGCAGTGTCAAATAGTCCATAGGATGAGATGTACTGGACTCAGGTTTCCCAGACTAGGAAACATTATTCATAAATTGTAGACACGATCCATTTTATTCTGGTACCCATAGTTAGCAGTCTCACTACAGGATAGTTTATCTGAATGTGATGAAGATGTAAGAGAGGTCCAGCTGGAAAAATGATAGAGTTCGTCTTGTGAAATAGTAATGATGTTTATTGAATAATCAATGACTGCTAACTTTATAAACCTTCCTTCACTTAGTGCTCTGAGCTAGATAATGCTCTCCTGTTCAAATTAATTTCAGGTTGAGTGTGCCCTTCGAAGGCAGAGGCAGAAGCAGGTGGATCTCTGTGGTTAGAGGCTAGCCTGGTGTACATAGTGAGTTTCTGGGTAGCCAAGGCTTGAGAGACCCTGTCTCAAAAGATAAAACCAAACCAAACCAAACCAAACCAAAATAACAAAATTCAGGAAAGATTATTTTATGACTACCATCAAGTTAGAAAAGCAAAAGTATGTTAAAGACTCTATTTGTTAATCAACGAGAGAGAACCAGGCAGATGTTCTGAATGGTTCAAAATAGAATCTGAAGAACACAACCACACTTATAAATCAGAAATCTTGAAATGAATGTATAAATGGAGGCAAATAATGTTGTGAGCAACAGGAGAAGGGAAGCCAATTAAATTTCTTAGCTGGAAAAAACATCCAAAACCCAACCCTACAAGTCTACAGCAAAGAATGTTTTTGCATTGATTTCAATTATTTTCAACTGACAGGCATGTAAGTTCTTACAAAATTAGACCCAGCAAACTAGAGTAGTGCATTCTGGCTACTGCAGAATTTTATTCTAATATTGAGTTGTTTTTTTTTTAAATTATATTCCCACCTCATGGATCAGACATCGTAGGTTTCTGAGTGGACTATGTTAATTAGCATTGATGTCTATCCACATTATGAGTAAGGATGGCTGAATGTGTCAGCGGAGGTTGGATGAGTGAATGACATCACCTAGTGGAGAAACTTAACAGGTTGGAGAAGAGAAATGACAAACTGTTCAATGTTTGATCCATCACTTTGACAATGGGAACCCTTTTTGGTACACACCATTCTTTTTTTTTTTAAGATATTTTCTTCATTTACATTTCAAATGCTATCCTGAAAGTCCCTTATACCCTCCCCCACCTCCGCCCTGCTCCCCAACCCACCCATTCCTGCTTCCTGGCCCTGGCATTCCCCTGTACTAGGGCATATGATCTTCCCAAGACCAAGGCTCTCTTCTCCCATTGATGGCTGACTAGGCCATCCTCTGCTACATATGCAGCTAGAGACACGAGCTGGGGGTTGCAGACCCCTTCACTTCCTTGGGTACTTTCTCTAGCTCCTTCATTAGGGGCCCTGTGTTCCATCCAATAGATGACTGGGTACATGCCATTCTAATGCAAACAAATATGCACTAACAATGTAAATGGTATTAAGCCACATCCCTGTTCTTCTTAGTATCCCCTCCTAAGCAGATTGGAGAACAGCTAGAGAGGGGCTTTCTAAGCAAAGAATGAGCTTTCAGAAAGTTGACTCATCCTGTAGGCTGGGGAGTTTCTTGGTATGATGTTTGATGTTACATTCATTGTGACTCTAACCGAAGTGGAGATATGCAACACACTGTAGTTACAGGTTATAATATCATCAATTCCTGTAAGGAAGCTGGGGTAGATGTATGTCTGATACCCAGATTCCTGCTGCCTGGAAAGTTATCTCAGGTCTGAGAAGTTGTTTAGAAGGTTCTCAACCCTGCCACTTGCCAGAACTAAGGAGGGTGGAGTTTACTCAATGTGGGTAGTGAGACTAGAGAATTAGCTAGGGCAGAAGCTGGTGGACACATCTCTAGTAAATAATGGAGCCGCTCTTTTCCCCTTTCCCCTCCCCCTCCCCTTCCCCTTCCCCTTTCCCTTCCTCCCCTCCTCTTCCCCTCCCCCTTCTCCTCCCCCTACCCCTCTCCTTCCCCTTCCTCTTTCCCTTCCTCTCCTTCCCTTCCCCTTCATCCCCTCCACTTTCCTTTCCTTCCCTTCCTTTTTTGGAGCCATGGTCACCCATATTCTAGGCTGACCTCCAACTTTCTTTGTAGCCAAGAATGTCCTTGAACTCCTAATCCTCCTGCTGCTTCCCAAATACTGGGATTAGAGGCTTGAGATACTGTGTTCTCCCACCCCCAAATTCATGCAGTGCTGGAGATCAAATCTAGGCTTTGTGCTGCTAGGCAGGCACTCTATCAACTGAGCTACCTCACCACAGCCTGTATTCAAACACATTTTGTCCAATTCTAGGTTTAGGTGATTAACATCCTCATTGAATCCAGTCTATTTTTCTTCAAGAGCTGCATGCATAAGATATGCAGTCACTTCTTCACTGTCTTCAGTCTCTCTTCACTAGGGTGTTTTCTGAGCTCAGTATCAGTTGCTTGATGGCAGGGGTGTGTTGTCACTATGAAGGGGGAGGTTTTCACATGCCTGCACAAGTGGGTTGATTTAGCATGCAGACCTTAGGTAGATTTCTACTGTATGGAATCAGAAAATGTTCAGGATAGCATCACCAAACATCACTGACTGTGGCTTATTTTTTTATTATTTATTACCAATACCTAGGGGAGTTGTACAGGCCTAATTAGTCAATGAGCAAATAAAACCAAGGACTAGGAGTTTGAAGGGAAGTCTTTTCCCCCAGACCTTGAACACCATTAGCCTTTCTATATCCTCATTTTTCTCATTAGTAAAGCAAGAATGATAACATTTAACCTGTACACTGTCCATGTAATTATTTCCGTGAGAAGATGTAAAGTGGGGTGTTGTTTCACTTATAAAAAGTGATGGACCAGGGAGATGGCTTAGCCATTAAGAGAACTGGCTGCTCTTCTGGATGTCCTGAGTTCAAAATTCCCAGCAATCACATGGTGGCTCACAACCATCTATGATGAAATCTGATGCCTTCTTCTGGTGTGCAAACCAACATGCAGACAGAACACTCAGACACACAAATAAATAAATCTTTAAGAAAACAAAAAGGAAATGATGTTGCCAACAGATATATAGATTCAGGCAAGCCTAGAGCAAGTAGAGAGCCAGAGTAAAGCTACTGTCATCATGTTAGGTAACTCAGAGCAATCCTCCATGCTATCCAGAACCCTATATCCTACTGAGTTTATCAGGAGCCTATCACAAGTGATCTAAAAGTAATATAGTAACCACCACCACCACCATCATTATTATCATCATCATCATCCAGCTCATAGACACTTATTTTGATCAGCATACTTGGAAAGTCTAGAGCAGGGTTCTCAACCTGTGGCTCGCAACTTGTTCAGGGGTTGCATATCAGACATCCTTAATAGCAGATATATACGTTAGAATTTATAACAGTAGCAAAATATCAGTTATGAAACAAAATGAAATAATTTTATGATTGGGGCTCATCACAGCACAAAGGGTTGCAGCACTAGGAAGGTTGAGACGAGGCTTTGGGTGTGACTGGATCTGATGATTTAAAGGCTGCTCTCAGCACTGGTTTTTATACTTATCTCTTTTTCTCTCAGTTCTAGGCATGGCTTTTCTTCAGGAGTCTCTCTTCACAAGCAAGCTTCTTGGGCCACAGAGCAAAATGGTTGCTAGGCACTTTAGACTTAGGTGGAACTTAGAGACTGCTTTTGTTTTTGTTTTTTCTTTAATTGTGCCTCTGAAAGTTTAGGGGAATCAATGTTATTGGCTCTCCTGGGCTACTGAGGTCATTGTTAGATTGCCTCTTGCCTCTTGGCTCTAGCTTTGGAGTCAGCCCAATAGATGCCAAGTGGATTAAGACAGAGGATAAATAGATCTAAAGTGGAAATAGGACTCACTTTTGAGAAGGAGAGCTAATGTTGGTAGTGAAGAAATAGAAATATTGTCGAGGTATCTGTGATGGAAGGAAGCTTAAAAGTTGGTTATTGACTGTTGCGGCCCAATCTCCCACATTTCTGTCCAGCAGAGATGTGGGAATAAATGACAAAGGGGACGCCAAGGCGGGTTCAGAGCAGCTTGCCTTTGCAGCTTCTGCTTTATTCTGCTTCTCTCTCTCTCTCTCTCTCTCTCTCTCTCTCTCTCTCTCTCTCAGGTTTCACACAGCTGCAGGCGATCACTTACTTACTCTGGTCTCTCCTACGTTGGCTGGTCTCTGGTCTCTCATCTGGGGCTGCCCTCAATTTATACTTCCATTCACTCATGCCACTTCATACCACCCAATCATAAACACACACGTCCAAGGCAGCATGAAGGATTGGCTGATAGAATGGTATTGCAAGATGTTGCGCTAATCTCTCCAATGAGTTACAAGCACTGCTTTTATTGAGCATGACTGAGACTGGGATAAACAAGTGAGGTCACGGGGCTTAGCATAGAGCCAGGGCGCCATCTTTGGCCCATGCGGCTGCGCCCACTCACCACAATTAACAAGCTATAACTATTAATACTGTATTGACATACAGAAGAAGTAGGTCCATTCAAATGTCATTGTCATGCTAAGGAGGCATCAAAGAGATCAGAGTCTTAAGGAAACTAGTACTAGGAGTTGTAATAACAGTTTCATTAGAAATACTTCTTGAGGGAGTATTAAATAAATATTTGTTTAGTGTAATTTAAAATTTTGTCTGTCTAAGAGTATTAGAGGCCTTTCTCAGAAGACAATATACATTAATTTACCATTTGCCAGTCTAACCACAATAATCTCATAAATGGAACTCAAGGTACAAATAATATGGACTTGGTTTTCATTTGGAAGACATTTTAATAATACTAGTTGATTTACTTATCTATTCATCAATTTATGGAAATCTATGTGCAAGGATATGTCTGTCTAGGGAAAATATTCAGCCCCAGTCTTGCAGTATTGGTGTGTTTTCCCAATTTAAAACATCATCATCAACAACAACAACAACAAGATGTGTGTGATGCCAGTGGTTTACTGTTCAAGGTACATGGAAAATCTCATTAGTATGAGAGAACCAGTCACTGAAATATAATTTTAAGGAAGACAGCAATAACAAGAATTTTCAATTTTCTAGTCACCATAGAGAGACAATTCAAAATCATCTAAATCATGATGTTCTAGACTTCTCAAAATACATGCCTTTTCTATTTGTTTTTTATTTCTGTGCTTGAGACTTTGAGTTGGACAATGAAGATGATGATGATAATGGTGATGATGATGATTAATATCAGTACTATATCATAAAATATACCCAACAACCCACTGCAAGAATCCTTATTTGTTCTAAGGAAAATGACTTATGACTATAACATTCCAGCAAGAGAAGAATAATCAAATTGGCTACAAGCATCTACATTTAGGAATGTTAGATAGCCAGAAATAAAAAAAACCTATATGAATATATATATGGATGAGTGCATGCGAATATTATGAGAAGAATAGAACATGACCTGATTGAACATGAACACACGTGTAATTGTATTAATTTACAAATGTCCTTGTAAACACGTAGAAATAATTGAACCTGTGAGGGTAATATTTTCTTGCTGGAGAGGATGTGGGGAATGAAGTGGCTGATAGGATGGGCAGAGGCAGTTTGGTAATTAGCTATATTGTTAGAGAGTGTTCACAAGAGCATTCTCATCTATTACTCGCTTAATTAAAATCCACTTGTTATTTAAATTAGAATTATACGCATAGTTATGAGTATAATATATTGAACTTCCACAATAATTTATTATTAACTATATCTATACAGCGAACCCTATTTTAATATGATTTTGTTCTCTATACATGTATTTAGTTATATATGAAGTAAATTTTATATCATTGTAAGACTACCTAAAAATAAAGGTGTGGAACAGGTTTGAAAAAGCTGTATTTCCTAATATAATAGCCCATAAAACTATTTAAATTTAGATGAACAAAATAATTACTTCTGTTGCATATGTCACACTGAAGTGTTCAGTGGCCACATGTGACTATGGGCTGCCATGTTGGGCTTACACATTTAGAAATTGTCCATCATCACAAAAAGGGCAACTGGACAGTGCTGGTTAAAACCATCCAAGTTTCAGATTCTTTTCTGTCTTTTAAAACTGTGGCTTGCTTTTTGAAAGGTGAAAACCTATACATTTTTATCTGTCAACTTTTGACACATCTCAACTTAACTGTCATTGGTCAGCATTTGACACATCTGAACTTTAGTGATGCCCAAGTTAAATTTCTCCCAAATCTTGAAGAAAGCAATATTTGGAAATCTTCAGATCTCCAGTGTTGAGTCAAATCTTTTAAAAGTTGTTCAAGATTCTTATCTGACAGAATTCTGAAGTACAGGCTGTGAGAAAGGAGACTTCATGTTGAATTGCTCTCTGCACTGGGAGAGAGTTAGCCAACTTTTCTGAAACTTTTTGGAGCTAGGAACCAACACATTCCTGGACATGAATCTTAGAGTCTTTGCTGAATCTTGCCCTCTTTGTGTCTGTGGCTTACAACTGGAAGTACAAAAACTCGAGACAATTCAATTCACCATGTGCTTTCCCGCTGACACTGGAAGGTCTGTGAGTTGTATTATGCACTTTCTAGGAGATTCTATTTGGGTTATCATNTTTTGGAGCTAGGAACCAACACATTCCTGGACATGAATCTTAGAGTCTTTGCTGAATCTTGCCCTCTTTGTGTCTGTGGCTTACAACTGGAAGTACAAAAACTCGAGACAATTCAATTCACCATGTGCTTTCCCGCTGACACTGGAAGGTCTGTGAGTTGTATTATGCACTTTCTAGGAGATTCTATTTGGGTTATCATTCTCTGGGGGCTCAGAGTGAAGATGCCTGGGCTTTCCAGCTGCAAAGGGTCTGCTGTTTAATGAGTGTGACCATGTCAGGCACGAGCCTGTCAGAAATCCAGGCAGCTTCATATTCACAGAGCAACAGATACAACACAAGAAGAGTTATGCCCACCATTGCAAAGACAGGGAATGGCAGGTTATGTGGTGTTGTTAGGAAAGCCGTATCCAGAGGTCTTGGTTATTTAAAGCCCTCAGAAGTTTCTAGAAAACATCATTCTGTATCACCTCTTGGTCCATCTACACATGCCTGCCTAGAATTTATAAGTCAGACTCCTCTCTTCCTCCTTACCCCTCCATACTGTGTCTGACCCTGATAGAATCTAGTTTGAGCCCTACCGTCGGGGAAGCCTGGGGAATGTAGTTTCCATCCTTCTGCTCTTCCAGGTGAGCTAGAGTTGTGGATGCATAGAGGAGTCAGAGGCACATCATCCATCAGGCTCTGCCATCTCGCAGGCCCTGAGCAGGATCCTGTGCAGCTGCGATGCTCATTCAGTGCCATCTGCTCAGTCACTGGGCTGGTTACTAGGTGGATTTAGGGTGGCAAGCCATGGCAGAGGCTCTCAAAGTCACTGGGTTCGGTTGATTCCAAACTTGCTGTTTCTCACTGTCTCTGAGACATGTTTTTGCAAAGCAGATTTTTGAGTCCTACCTGCCTCTCCCTGGTGGTGGGAGAGGCAGCATCTCGAAGCATCCAGCTTCTGCTGTGACGTCAGATCTTGAATCAGTGCTTTCCCCCTGGGCTTCTGGAAGGGCCATGCCAAATCTGTTCTATAATGGGAAGCCGTTCTCTGCTGTATCTGCAAACTCACATTTGAGAAAGGGAAAGCATGCTGAAATACTAGGTCCTAGTCATGTGCTAGGGGACCACAATAGCCGCAATTCATAAGGTCAGTCTATTAGCCGTCACTTAGGCTCTGACACTGAAAAGACATTCCCAGAAGCACAGCGTTGATAAAACCCGTGTATTGTTCACAGTTCATTATTTTGCAGGGAGGACGAAATGGAAATGAAATATATTGGAGCTACTTATATATTAATAAATATACTTTTCTCTATTGTCAAAAGGCCTACTGTAAATAACTATTACTGCTGGCAGCACAAATAAAAGATACAAACATACTGTGCTGATCATACTATTTTTATTATGAAAAAATTATATTCCACTCAGGCCAATGCTAAGCACAATGCGAGGCATATGAGGGATATTTAGGGACCGTAGGAGTGAGTGAGAAGGTGCCAATCACAACGCTCCAGCAAGCCCGTTAACAATAACTTTGTGTGAGTAATTTTATATTCTCTGACTGGCATGAAATACAGACTGGTTTTTAGTTTTCACAAGGACTCCGACTCATTTGTAGGATGGCTAAAATATATGATTTTGAAAATACTACATTTTCTTGTAATTAAAGGGCAAGAGTGGCTTGGTAAAGAAACCAAGACATTAGTCTCTGCCTTGTATCCTTTGGAGGCCAAATAAATTGGAAGAGTATGTATGTGCTTGGGGAGCACCTTGTGCTTTCTCCCGATGGCAAAGTTTTAAACATGCATTTCTACCTTTAGAATGAAACTATGTAGAAGTTGTTCAGTCAGGCTTTTGGGGGCAATAAACTTGATGGATGATGCTATTTACAATGGATGAAATTTCCTTTTATGAATCTGCATTAAAAATGGAAAATCTGTGATCTTTAAATACATGGAAATTGGCTTGCTTTTTAGCGCAGGCTTTGGGCCATTAGACTTTGGGAGTTTAAAACATTCATTTCCTCTGGTGTCAAATATAAGAAAATTCTAGACAGTGATGTAAACACACGTGTGTGGAGGAAAAGGAGTCTGAACTCTTCACACCAGAAGGAGATCTTGGGTCTGAGCTGACGGTGGAGCCGCGTGGAACCTGGAAGGAAGGAAATCGTGGGGAGATTAATGAAACTGGGAAACTTATCTGACTGGCGGCTCAGATTTCCACATCTAAATCTGCCAACTCTCAGAGCTGATCACTGTGGAAGGAAAAGGAAATCTTTGGATACCTTGTCAGCAAAAGCATGTGGATCACACTCCTCTTCCTAATCATTGTAAAAATTCAGTTATTCAGTGGGACTTTGTTTTTAATTAATATGTTTTGATTGTGCAAGCAGAAGGAAATGAAATATTAGCATATTTTATAATAAAAAAAGTGTAAAAATCACTGTAGGGCTGGAGAGATGATGGCTCAGTGTTTAAGAGCACTGACTGTTCTTCCAGAGGTCCTGAGTTCAAATCCCAGCAACCACATGGTGGCTGAGAACCATCTGTAATGAGATCTGAAGCCCTCTTCTGTGGTGTCTGAAGACAGCTACAGAGTACTTACATATAATAAATAAATACATCTTAAAAATACATGTATAATTAAAACAAAGTTTAAAAAATTCAGTGTAATGTATGCTTTACATGTCTTGTATTTGTAATATCAGCAGTAAATATTTATATGTAGATGTTTTTTGACAAGAGAGAAAATATATTTGCTAATATGTAAATGGTTTCAAAATATTCCATTAGTTTTGAAATGATTCCTAATTTGAGGGTTAATAACAAACTCTAGAAATTTAATAAATTGCATGAACATTTTATTCATTAAAATAGACATATGTTATAAAATTTCACAACTAATCCAGGAAGGTCACATAGACCTTTTTAAATAATTAACAAGTAAACAATCTTAGCTGTTATGATAAAATGCAATACAATGCTCAATTTTAGCTAGCCAGGAAGTGGGATTATTCTATTATTAAATATGACTGAATGTGGGGAGCGGGCGCAGCTGAATGGGCCAAAGATGGTACCCTGGCTCTATGCTAAGCCCTGTGACCTCGCTTGTTTATCCCCATCTCAGTCATGCGCAGTAAAATCAGCACATGTAACTCGTTGGAGAGATAGCGCAAAGTCTCGAGATACCATTCATTCAGCCTATCCTGCATGCTGCCTTGGACGTGTGCGTCTCTGATTGGGTGGTGTGAGGTGACGTGAGTGAATGGAAGAGGATAAAGTGTGGGCAGTCCCAGGGGGAAGTGATTTTAGAAGAATAAGGGAGGCTGTGGAATAAAGGAAGCTGTGGAAAGCTGTGTGAAACCTGCTTTGAAGTCCGTGTCATTTATTTCCAAGTCTCTGCTGGTCAGAGACATGGGCCAGTGACAACTGAACACATCTAAATTTTCATAGGAATGAATCTTTGCCCTTAATATGTCTTATTCTTTTCCTATTTTCAAAAAAGGTTGATTTTTTACTTTTGATTATGTGTGTGTGTGTGTGTGTGTGTGTGTGTGTGTGTGTGTGTGTGTGAGTCCACATGGGGATATGAGCCCATGAATGCATGTGCCTGTGAGATCTAGAACAATGGGGTGGGTCCACTGTACTGGAGGATGGTTGCGAGCAGCCCAGCCCGTGTAGGCATTGTAAGAGGAGTAGGAGAGGTTAACTGAGACATCTCTCAGTGCTCCCTCTTCTCTTTTGAGGAGTACAATGTTCATTTGCATTTAAGGTGAAAAGTGCTATGCAAATAGAGCTTTGACTCTAGGCTTTGGAAGGTCTGAAGTTGCATCTGGACCACACAAGGACCCATGGCTGTAGATCCTCAGTGGTGGACACAAGTGATTGTTGACCTGAAAGCTAGGGATAGGGGTGTGGGCTGAAATGCAGACTTCCATGGCCAAGTTTCCAGACCATCTTACTATATAGGTATAGTATGGGTTCTGCAACCTGCTTAACCAGTATTCCTGGCCATTCTGTTTGGTTTGGTTTTGCTTTGTTTTGAGATAAGGGCTCTCTACACACAGCTCTGGCTGTCCTAGAACTCAAGAAGACTGAAAGTCATAGAGATCTGCCTGTCTCTGCTGGGATTAAAGGTATACACCACTACACCCAGTTTATTCCTGACTGCTCTTACAGTCACTTTTCAACTAATATTGCTAGGAAGACAATGATCTCTTTATGTGTCACTATTATCTTCTGCCCTTTAGTTTGCTTCTGACAGTCTATCACTTTCTCATGATATTGCTTGTTCATTCATCTGTTGACACTACGGTCTCCCATGGGCCAGGCAACCTCTTCACTGTTGCGTTAAAACATTGGCCTCCTCTCCTTATTTCATCCTTAATTTATTGTGTCTAAACGTTGGTGAGAGAATAATTATTCCTAGCTCACTATTTATTTTTTTAATAACATCTTCATTTAAAAACTTACATTAAATTTATTCATTTTATTTTAAGTGTGTTCTGCCTGCCTGCCTGCACGTCCATGCTGGCGGGTACCACGCACATGCTAGGTGCCCGAGGATGTCAGAAGAGGGTGTTCAATCCTCTGGAACTGAAGCTCCATGTGGATGGCTGTGAACCAGCACATGGGTACTGGGAACCGAACCCAGATCCTCTGGATGAACAGCCAGTGTTCTTAACTGCTGAGCCATCTCTCCAGTTGCAACCCGCATGCTCTGTTTCTCTTCATAAAATTCTTCTTCCCTTGGGATTACTTTTCCTCTCCACACCTATTCCTCGGATTTTACCTTAATTGTTCTGTACTTACTATAAATGACGCGGGCAGCATTCTTGGCTTTTGGTAGTGTTTCCTTACCGTAAAGCACAGCTGGATGGAACATTCTACATTGCTCTGTTTTTAAACACGACAAAAGTTATGTTAGGTTTTGTGTTCACTTAAATGCTTACTTATTTGTCTTCCTCCTGCTCTCTGTCACTAGTCCTAGCTCAGGGACTGTTGAACAAAGAAACCAGATAAGGAAGAGTCAAGATAGCCAGATGTGGGACCCAGGATACACTGTAGTCCTTAGTCCTGGGGGGATTTGTTCCAGAGAAGATGGTTACAAACCAACAGGCTTACTCACTCTCACACACACACTCTCTCTTTTATTTATTTATTTTATCAGAGACAAAGAAAAAGAAAGAAGATTATATTGTTTAGAAAGATCTGAAGTATTCTTCTAGGAATCAGATCACTATTTAGGAAAAATAAAAAGAAGATTGACTTCTCTACAATGAAAACACAAACTTTCTTAGTATTTGCACCTAATGGAGTGCCAATATGTACCAGACTAGAAACTGCCTGACAAAATATTTTAGTGTTTTTGAATGCATGCTAAATATCAGCCATTGTGTTCCTATCTGCTGTCACGGGCAGCACGTTGGCCTAGATGACAGATGAAGAGGATACAGGAAAGAAAGACAAGGATGAACCGTGTCTTTTCACATGCCCTCACATGATTCTCTGCAGTTACTACCTTCTCAGCTGAGAAGCCGAGAGGCCAGTGGTTTACAGTGAGCTGTGGAGTCAGCTGGAGCAGAGTTCAACAGCCATGTGATGATCTGAGAGCTTGAAAGCTACCCACTCAAGCCACATCTCAGTTCTGTCTGCTTCCTCCCTCTTCTCTGGGTAATGGAGATAATGATAGTCATCTAGCTAGCATAGGCAGGCTTGGATGGCTCAGTGAGCTGCCCCAGTATCACCTGGGTTAGCGTTTGGTTTGATACATAGCAATGATAGAAAACTACAACTACTGTTATTATTTTTTTTTTCTGATCACAAAAGGTTTGTTAGTTCCTGGAAAATGCGCTAAGGAAGGGCTACTAGGTAAGTATGAATTATCAAATTTACAATTGCCTTTACCATTTAAAAATTTTTTTTAAAAGAGAAGGCGATATAATTTTATCTCTTAAAATAATTATTAAAAGGGAAAATATAATTGAGATTGTTGTTTCTGTTTGCCTTATTTTGTTTTGTCTTAATTTTTGAGATAGAGTCTCACTATATTGTTCTATTTGTCTTTGAACTCACTATGTAGACCAGAGTGGCCTTGAACTCATAGAAATCCTCTTGCCTCTGCCTCTCAAGTGCTGGGATTAAAGGTCTGCACTACCATGCTTGGAAAAAAGGTTTTTTTATAATTTATAGAATTCTCAATCAAACCTATCAAATAACTGTACTTCAAAAAATTTTCCACTTCATTAACCAATATTTTCAGTAACTCTAATTGGAATTTAATTTCTTAGCATGACTTTGATGGAAAATACACAGACTGTAAAACTGCTACTTGCCAAGTGGTCTTAGAAAGTCATTCAGGCAGGAGGATCTCTATGAGTTTGAGGCCAGTGCTGCCTACAGAGGGAGTTTCAGAACAGTCTGGGATATATAGGAAAACCCTGCCTTAAATCCTCCCTCTTTCTTTTTTTTTTTTTTTCTTCAAGTTAAGACAGCATTGCTGACACCATAATCACAGCCTATGATATAATGGCCGGACACAGTTTTCTTATCTTCCAAAAATTAGATAAGATGAAGAAAGATGACATACAGCCCTGAGGAAAACAGCTCTTATCTGTCAGGGCAATACCTTCTGTCCATGATAATTACAAACCAGGCCAGCCAAGTCCAGGCCTCTGGTCAAATGCTGCATACCACCTGTTCTGGAATGGCTTATCAACTCTCTCTTCTTTTTTGAGCTTTCAAACGCTAGACAAAAATCAAAGCACAGATATTTCATGATGCATGACTAAAATATGGCCTTCAAAACTCAAGCTAAATGGGCTTCTGGAAGCACACAGCGGAGTCCACACAGTTATCAGGTATCTGCTGGAGGTGTTACGGCAGAGGAGTTGTGGCCAACTGGAGGATGCACAAGGCCTGGAATCTCTGCTATCAGACCCTTTGTGAAAACAAAAACAAAAATAAAAAACAACAGCAGCAGAACGTTTGCCAGCATGTGTTATAATCTTCTCCCAATATCCTGCTTACTTTATTTCAAAGCAGAACCTTTAGTAGATGAAGCTCACCCATGCTTGGACTCCAAGAGTAAGTTTAAAAGAATTTATGAGGCTGGGGAAAGGGCTCCGAGGTTAAGAGCACAGGTCTTTGCCAAGAGCAGCAAGTGCTTTTTACCTCTGAGCCATCAAAGACCATTTGCAGTTCGTGCAGAGGATCCTGTCCTCCGCACTCATTATCTGCCTGGCAATGAATAACCAACGGATCAGATCTCTGTTCTGCCACCTCGTGTATACTTACATATGTACAAGCAGAAAAAAATATATACACATGAAAGAAAAATTTTAAACGCTCTACATTTCAAAAAATTATTACTACAACGCTGGCTAGTATATGTCAACTTGACTCAAGCTAGAGGCATCTGAGAGGAAGGGACCTCTATTGAGAATATTCTTAATTAATCATTCATGGGGGAGGGGCCCAGTTCTTTTTAAGTGTTGCTACACCTGGGCAAGTGGTCCTGGGTCCTATGAGAAAGCAGGCTGAGGCAGCCATAAGGAGAAAGCCAGTAAGCGGCACCCCACTATGACCTCTGCATCAGCTCCTGCTACCTAGGTTTCTGCCTAGCTTGAGTTCCTATGCTGACTTCCCATTGTGATGAACTGTTACCTGAAAGTGTAAGCCAAATAAATGCTTTCAACCCCAAATTGCTTTTGGTCATGGTGTTTCATAATAGTGATAGAAATCCTAAGACAAATCATAGATCTATCTCCTATCTATCTATCTATCTATCTATCTATCTATCTATCTATCTATCATCTATCTATTATCTATCTATCTATCTATCTATCTATCTATCTATGTGTGTATGTGTGTGTGTGTGTGTTTGTATATGTGTAGGTCAGAAGAGTTGAGGAAGGCACTTCTCTGTTCCCATTATGGGAGAATCTGATCATCAGGTTAGGCAGCAGGAACCTTTCAACCTGCTGAACCATTCTACCAGCCAGTACATGAATAACTTTTTCCCTTCTGTACCCCCAGCTGTCCTAGAACTCACTTTGTAGACTAGGCTGGTCTCCAACTCAGAGATTCACCCATCTCTGCCTCTGGAGTGCTGGGATTAGTTTTTCTTGAATAAATAAGGTTCACTTTAAAAATGTTTACAGTATTTTAGATTTGTCTTCCATTCCATACATATGCCTGTCTGTCAGTTCAAGATCCTGTTGTGATCACTAATCAAGAACATCTAGTTTTAAAGACACCCACTCAATGACACCAAAGTATAGGGAATCTAACACTTAGTCATCTGTAGGCTGCTGGGGGAAATCTCTGTGTTAGGGGTTAATTAGAGCAGTCTATTTCTATGTGACAGGTTGTGAAACCAGAAGTTATAAGAGGTAAACATTGGAGAATCTGATTTACTTGTTCATAAGCACACCATAAAATCCTCAGTTAAATCACATTTTATGACTATGGTCTCCACGTTTTTAAATATAGCCCTTTGCTTACTTCATAGTTGTAAAGGCTGACTTCCGTTCTGCTGTGTGGCAGTGAGTAATTTATCACGTCTGTTAAGTGAGCAATATTTACAAAGTGCTATCAAACAAGTTAAAGTAATATTTCACTGTGTCTTTACAACAGTGAAGATGACTAGAGAAAATACACTCACTACTTAGAACTTTACTCTATGACATTATAGTTCTATGAACTGCAAATCTTAAACAATTTTATCACAGGCCTGCCTCCATTTACTTCCTTGCTTTGAGTGTTTCTAAGGCCATTTTAGATATGTTCTTTAAAAGGAAGAAAACGAGGTCTTAAAATTTGGTTTTCTTTGAGTGCAGCTTAAATGGTTATACTCATTGTGGAGGGCTATTTACTCGCCAATCACACGTGACACATTGATTAGGCTGTGACATATGTCCACAATGAAAGAGGCTGTGGAACAATAAGTCAAAACATGTTCGTTCATTCTTAGTGGTTCATTTATAACAATGGATGGAAATTGGTTATGCAATTATGAAAGTATCGTTTATGGTTTAAAGTTTCCTGAACATGTCTATATCTATTATCTCCACTGATTAAAAAAGAATGATAAAGAAAGCATACCATGAAGCTGGCCCTGGTGATGCACACCTTTAATGCCAGCACTACAGAGGCAGAGGCGGAGGCGGAGGCGGAGGCAGAGGCAGAGAGGCAGAGAGGCAGAGGCAGAGAGGCAGAGGCAGAGGCAGAGGCAGAGGCAGAGGCAGAGGCAGAGGCAGAGGCAGAGGCAGAGGCAGAGGCAGAGGCAGAGGCAGAGGCAGAGGCAGAGGCAGAGGGATCATTATGAGTTTGAAGGTAGCCTGGACCACATGTGATTTTTTAGGCCAGTCAGAGTCATGGAGTGAGATCCTGTCACAAATAAACAAACGTAGACATATGGCTTAGTGGTTAAGAGCACATATGTTCTTCCACAGGATTCTATTTTGGTGCACAGAACATACATGATGGCTTATAACCATGTGTAACTACAGTACCAGGGGGGTCTGATGCCCTCTTCTGGACTCTTCAGACACAGACACCAAGAATGAATGTGGTATATATATATATATATATATATATATATATATATATATATATATATATATATATATATGTGTGTGTGTGTGTGTGTGTGTGTGTGTGTGTGTATGTGTATATGTATATAATAGATCTTATAAATGAATGCACAATATGAAGCATCCAAGGCTTATCTAACCTTTCTCAACAGAGGACAGAAATGAAGCTTTTTCCAGAAGGGAAAGTTCCCCAGTGATGGTTTGTGAGCAGTAGATGGAGGATTAGATTAAGGTCTTCTAATCCCAATCCAGAGAGTGCCCTGATACACTGTTCTGGCTATCTAGTTTCTTATTTAAAAGACTCTCCTATCTAGGGATGGCAATGTTCTTTTTAACCAAAGAATCAATCTCTGTAAGAGTCAGGAATGTAATCATCTGTCTAAGAATTGCTATTCCTTGAATCCTTGTCCTTCTAGATTGCTTGATATCAGTTGCAAAATGGAATATATATATAGTTTTTCTCTGCTGCCTGGTTTGGACTTTTTCTATATAGCTCTTTCTTCAGCAGCACTAGACTTCAGTTAATGTGAACACAATTGGAACCTTGATATCAGAGGCAGACAGGCTTTCACAAGTGTCGCTTAGAATATACTGAGATGGCAAACCGTTTCTTACCCAATCATGTTTAAATGCTAAATGTCGTATCTCAAACTTATTAGTGTCTATTTTGGTTGAACTGTGGGTATCTGAAGCCATGAGGACAAATTTCTGATCTGGTAATGTTTCTTAGAACCTATGGATATGAATGTTTATGAATGGAATCAATCATTGTGTTTGGTTGAATTCACACTCATTTCTTCAAAACTAGGTTATTCAAATTCCCTCTCTCTTGGCCTCAGTGCTTGTGTTTTCTCTCAAGTTTGTTTGATTTTAATTTTCTTTTTTGCTTAACCTAGATATTCTTGGTGCTCATTGAACTGAGTCCCGAAACAGGTTTTGGAAGGAAGAACATTCTTTCCTTAGAATTTGACCCCTTTCTTCGCACCATGCTATTTATATGTATAGTTCTCTCCCATCCTTCTCCATGCTATCCTTTCACTTAAAATATACATATGAGGTTTGGAGAGATGGCTCAGTGGGTTCAAGTACCTGCTGCTCTTCCAGAGGACCTGGGTTCAACTCCCAGAGTCCATCTGGTGGCTCACAACTGCCTGTAATTCAAAATCTGGCTCCTTCTTCTGGTCTCAGTGGGGACTAGACACACATGGGGTGCACAGTCATAAGTGCAGGCAAAGCAGCCATATACATAAAATTAAAACATTTAAAAATATTTCTCTCAATTACACATACAGAGAGAGAGAGAGAGAGAGAGAGAGAGAGAGAGAGAGAGAGAGGCAAACCTTTTCTAAGTTTGGGCAAATGACATAGAACACTTAGCTAATCTATGCTCTTGTAAAACACATTTTAGCAGGGTTTATATTTGGTAGGGTATTTGAAGAAGAAGTCAGTAAGCACCATGTAATATTTTCAAGTAAATCACTTAGTATATACAATAAATGACTCTCATGTTGATACAACGAGTGGGGCTTCTGGACAGAAGCAGTTAAGTGGAACTGATACACTTGAAAGACAGCAAGAGGACCACAGTCTGGAGTGAGTGGAGGAAAGGGGAACCTATTGGAGATGAGGGAGTCTGATGGTTTGTATATACTTGGCCCAGAAGTGGCTTTATTAAGAGGTGAGGCCTTGTTGTAATAGGTGTGTCAGTGTGGGTGTGGGCTTTAAGACCCTTGTCCTAGCTCATGCAGTCTTCTCCTAGTGTCCTTCAGATGAAGATGTAGAACTCTCAGGTCCTCCTGCACAATGCCTGCCTGGATGCTGCCATGCCTCCTGCTATAATGATAATGGACTGAACCTCTGAACCTGTAAGCCAGCCCCAATTAAATATCATCCTTTATAAGACTTGCCATTGTCATGGTGTCTCTTCATGGCAGTAAAAACCCAAGGCAGGGAGGGATGCAAAGTATAGGCTGCATGATGGCTTTCCAGTCACTGTGATGATTTCAAGCTGAGAAGACCATGATATGATTTCCATATCTTCAGCCATGTCTAGGCCATGAAGGAAACCACCAAAGACCTTCTTCATTTCTTTAACAGGGTGTTTTGTTTTGGGACAGGGTCTTACTGTGTATCCCCCTGCTTCTGCTCCTGGAGTGCTGGTATTAAAGTTCAGGACACCTGACCTTCCTTTACCTTTCTTAAGAGTGTGATTTCTAGCATCTCCTTTTGATCCTTGCTTCCGTGTCTATGGTGACCACCCATCTGCTCTTTCATGCCCTGTGCAGTCTTTCATCAGAACACTTAGCAAATTAGTCGGTCACTTAACATCAACTCCCAGTCTGATGATTTGCAACATCGTTCAAGTATCTGGATCTGTTTGTGATGACTGTTCTCTCCAACTTTTTGGACTGGTTTGTTTGTTTTTAAAATTCCTTAGAGGACTGCTTGCCTTGTGTGTGTGTGTAGGGATTTCTTACTTTGAGAGTGGGATTTCCGGTTCTTTTCCCTGCATGCCCTATCAGGATACAGGAGCCTCCCTTCCTGAGGCAAGGCATGAGGAGAAGTTTTCAGAGTAACAGGTATAAATTGTCTGTTTCCCTTCCCCTGGGAGACCATCTTCTACTGTTTCCTCCACAGGAACTCACAGAGCTGAGGCCTCTCTCACATCAGTTCATTACCCCTTCTGCTGGAAGATCACAGGCAGGGAACACTCAGGAGCTGTGGGAACTACCCTGAACACCCCCTCTGCCCCCACTCCCACTGTCCCACTCAGAGTTTGTAACTCTCAAGGACCCCAGGTTGACATATGCCTTCCATACAAGCATTAGCTGGGGGATTCTGTTTCCAGCCAATGGTAAGGACCCATGTCTAGTTTTAGGAGCATTGACTTACTCTGTGGTATCAAACTTTTGGTGAATTTAAAAAGGGATGTTGGCTCAGCTTTTCTTGCAAAGGTGGAAATGATGCCTTCTGGATTTTTTGACATCCTAGAAACCAACTTCCGTGTTTACATTTAGAGTTGTCAGACATGATAATTAAAAAGCTAGGTTGGAATGAGAAAATCAAAAGCAAGGGTGTGTATTTGAAACAATTTTAATTTTAGTTAATTTAAGACTTTATGTATATTGGTATCTGTGCACCATATGTGTACTTAATGCCCAAGAAGGCCAGAAGAGGGTGTTAGATCTCTTGAAACTGGAGTTAGAGATGGTTTTGAGCCTCCATGCGGGTGCTATGAACTGAATCAGAGTCCTCCAGGAAGGCATCTAATAATGTTTTACTGGGAGCCTCCAGGAGGACAGTTTGATAATATGGATGTGACTTCTGGGAAATAGAAAAGATGTGTACATCTTTTCTATCAAGGATTTAAATAAGACAGACTTTATTTTCAAAAGCCATTGTAAAGAAGCAGAAGTTTAATTCCTGTGGATTCGGTCCTTACTGAAGGTAAAGTGTGCATTCCAGGTCATGCTTGCTACTTAAAACCGCCTTCTGCTTACAAACTATGTAGGGAGGGAGGAAGCCCTGAGTGATCGAATCCCTGAGTGAATGTGCGTTGTTGATATAAACGTGGTTACTTTGAGGATTTTAGACCCATGGGAATGCTAAGCCTGCCCTTAGGTGTCAGCAGGTGTCGTGGAGTGGATGTTGATGATACGCGTAGAGAACATCCATCCTAGGTTTCCCCAACCAGCCTGAAGACTACATCCCCACAGAGACCGCTCTTACTGAGAGTACCTAAACCTGTCTCCTTGATCCAGCTGTACACCATAATGCTTGCCTCCTTGTTTATCCATGCTATTACTTCTTGTTCAGCTGTAGCAATAACTCCATCTCCCTGTTCAACTTGTAAGACTCCAGCGAGTCTTAACTTACCAGTGATCCCCGAGTGAACCGAGGAGCTGGGAATCTATGCAAAAGCTAGAGGAATTTTATTGTTCCAGCATGCTGGGGTCGCCCTGCCCATGAAGAATCGAGAGAATGATCCACACAGCCCATTCAGCAAGATTTTATACAGTTTTCAGAGCAGCAGCCATTAGGGACAATGTGATTGGCAGAACAGTGTGCCTTTTAAATTGATTGGTCTTTAAGGAATGAGGTGGAGAGGACTTCCCTTGTCTGTAGTTGGCCAACGGTTTAGGACTTGTCTAAGTGCTCTGAGCATCCCCTATCCGCAGATGGCCTATGGCTGGTCCCCACTCCCTGTGGTCTGAAGAATGAAATTAGCCCCTCCCTTCTGGGAGGTATGTCTATGTTCTCTATGGCCTTTCTCTTCCAGGAGGGGAGGGGCCTGGTGGAATTTTCCAAAGTTTCTGAGCTGACCTCTTTTTTTTTTCCCAATGGTTTCTCTTCAAACTCTATGTAATAAACATTTGTGGGTGCTAATGGTTTCTCCATCATTGTGGTGAATATGGTTTTCTGTGTCTCTATGTGTTTTTCTTTTCTTCAATTCCCTTGCCACCCCAGCCAGGCTCATCCCTTAAGGACTGCTGGACACAGCAGAACTAAGTGGCTTTCAGTCAGCTAATCACATAAGAATGCAGCGTGGGGCTCTGACCACTGTTGCTGAAGCACAAGAACCCCCTTTGCATTAGGAAAGAAGACTTCATGA